>CAKALG010007792.1:0-11232 GCA_916700815.1 Helicolenus hilgendorfi
GCCCTCCTCCGAGGTCCGGCCTTCTGTTCACTGGTACTGTTTGTTTCCCACTCCAGGCTCAACGATGCGCTGCCAACTGCTCGTCCCCCCCTTTCTCCCTGCCTCTCTCCTTCTCCTACAGTAGCTTCCTGTGTTGGACCAAGGCCCGGTGTTTCCAAGCTTAAATAATGCGCATTTCTCTCTTGCATCCCTGCTTCTGAAAGAGGAGCAGACTCCTCCTCACCTGGAGACAGAAGGGTCCTTTCAGTCTGTTCCATCCAGGCAAACGGCAGCACTGTCTGCTGTTTTATTTACGCTTCCCCTGAATTATTCAGGACAATTTAGCCGTGCTTCAGTCAGTCGGAGAAAACGACAAGCTATATTATAAGCCAGGATGCCCCCAAAAACCTGATGAATAATACACTGTAAGAGGAATTAATCTCTTTAAATAAACATTTGTGTGATTCATTTGGAGCACGCACCGTGGGCCAGAAAAACAAATGTGTCTCACAGTGGCTGTCTCCTCCGTGGCTATCACGTCTTCGAGAAGCAGCATAGCCCGAGGACCTGCAGCGTCTGGTCAGTGAGGAAGCTAATATCCCAGTATAAGACAGTGGGCTAAGCTGAAAAGCCGAAAAATGTGACTTATTACTTTATCATCTAAATTAGGTTCTGTGTGTGGCTTCTGTGCTAATTAATATGGCGGTAATAAGGTGTGCGCTCTCAGGGAAGGAGCTCATTGTCTCGGATTCATGAGCTTTATTTTGCAATTTTCAATTCCGACTTCGTTAGAAATGCACACGTTGGGATTAGATGCATAATTCAGCCTCCTCCGTTTTATTATTTCAGGTAAAAGATGAATTCTTTATTGCATCCCTCCCAGCTTTGAAACACAAGTCTCCTTCCCAAATAGCTCAAATGTACTGCATGGTCCCATTTCCTTAAAACCCGTCTCCCAGGGAAGCTGTTAAAGAGGCAGCACTCTCCATCTGTCACTCAGTGAGCGCAGAGCTGGAAAAAAAAAAATTCCTCAGTGGTGATTGTGCCTTGATAAATATGTCATCAGCTGTCCGTGCCTTCCTTGCCTGCCATCCAATTTATTTCTTGCTTGTAATTGATTACTTGCTCTTCCGCACCATGTGAGTTTAATATTACAGTTTGGGGTTTTTGCGGTGCACTCTGCGAAGCCCCTATTCACTTTGCATTAACTCACAGCTGTGACTCATAAACAAACTCTTGGAAGCGTTCGCGGTGGAAGCGCCGCCGCCGCCGCCGCTGACCTCATTTCCTCACTTCGCTAGTCAAGTTTTACACTTCTGCTGCCTCCATCAACACTGCTAGTGCCAAACCTAGCACCGCCATCTTATCAGCGAGTCCTTAACACCGGCACCTTCTTTCTCTGACAAGCCTGAACTTGCGGTACAACTGACGGTTCAATGGTATTGCATGTCAGCGGAGAGCAAACACACTGGCAGCTATAAATAGACCTCTGGTCAACCTCTGAGCTTTGTGGGTCACTGACTGCTTCTATTGATCTCCAGAAATTACAGGGAATAAAAACACCTTTGTCAAGACAACGTCTGTGTCTGTGCTTAGCGATGAAGTTGACCTTAAACTAAAGCCACATGGATGGAGCCAGGCAAAACTGGGACAACAGTGTCATCTCTCCTGATTTAAAGCCTCTCTCTCAGATTGATTTATTCTGCACTAAAAACATATTCTGCCTCGGCTGCCCACTAGCACTCGCCTCTAACTGCTTGGGGAGATCTCCTCTGGAGTTTTTCTCTCCAGGGTGAGCTGATAGCCGGCCGAAGGCCAGTTGCGACAAAATTTAAAACATCCAATCAAAGGGCAAGGGATGAGTTACCAGCAACCTGACCTTGACGCTATCTTACAGAATTATAATTTTTCCACATACTGTAGGTGAAAAGCGCCGAGCTGGTGAAAAGCACTCAGTGGCCCTTTGTGTCTGGGAGTAATGGGATTGGCTGCACTGGATACTGTACTGTGTATCAAAGTAATCTGAGACCAGAAAGAAATGTGATTGATTCAATCTTCTTAGGGTCTCTCTTCAGGTTGAGAGAAAAGCTCTTTTTGCAATTAAATACTGAGATGAGGTTTTCGTCATGTTTCTTCCATTCATTCCTGCTTGTCACAAATGACTACCAAACTTTCAATGGAGAATTACATGTCCCAGAACCGCGAGTTGTTTGCTTTCAGTCCTCTGATAACACAGAGGAGAGTACGCTTTTTATTGTTTTCATTGCTATCAATGCTGATGTTGGGTTTTTACGGGCTCTTATATGTAAAGTGTGCAAGTTTGGAGAAAATGTAAACATAATAAGGCTGTCAATCGATTAAAATATTAAATCGCGATTAATTGCATGATTTTCCATGATTAATCGCAAATTAATCGCACATTGTTTTATCTGTTGAAAATGTAAATTAAAGGAAGATTTGTCAAGTAAATAATCTGGATGTGATTATCATAAAGTGTCTGTAAAGGGGAGACTTGTGGCTACCCCAAAAATCCATTTTCATTCACATATCTTGAGGTCAGAGGTCAAGGGCCCCCTTTGAAAAATGGCCATGCTAGTTTTTCTTCACCAAAATTTAGCGTAAGTTTGGAGCAATATGCTGAGTATTGCAATAAGATATATTGTGATATGCGATTTATCACCTTTTTTCAACTGCAGTTTGTCAACATCTGCTTTACCTAATAAGATACAGTTTCACTCTGTTCATTTCAGAGTTTTAAGGTACTTTAAGAGGTGAGTAGTTTATATAATAAAAGATCGATACCTGACGTTCGTGTATCGTTAACGTATTGCAACGCAAAATATCGCAATACTATGTTGTATTGATTTTTTCCCCCACCTCTTAACAATTGAGTGGATTAAATACACATTGATTATGTGGGGATATATACGAATTACAGTGCATTACTTTTTGTAGGTATAGCTGCCAACAGCGTATGAGAACATCAAGTAACAGTGATAACCCTGGTTCTGTTCCTCAGGAGCTCTTTTCTTCCCTCTTCTTCTGACTTTGTTGTTTTCCACCACTCCACAAGCTGCAGATACATGCGCACTGTAAGAGACCATCTGCTTCAAAACCACCTCTCTTTTCTCTCCCTCCTCTCTTTGCAGGTATCTTTTATCCTTTTTACTGAATTAATGCAGCTCTCAGTGCTCACAGTGCAGGCTCAGGCGTCAACATCTGTTGGTGGGAGGCTGCTTGGCTTCCAGGTTCAGGAACGACTGGATGCAGGCGAGAGCCACCCGCCAACAGCTAGCAATCGACAAAATGAACAAACTTTCATTTCAACTTTTGATGTTTTCAGTACCAAAGGGTTAACCTGAAAAGTGCCAACAAACACCATATGTTACGGAAGCTTTCTTTTTCTTCCAAGCTCTGATGAAGTCGGCTTAAATAATTATAAAAAAGGAAAACAAACACGGTATAGTTTAGTGTATGCTGCCGAGTTGTGTATGCTGGGAGGGGCCTGTTTTGAAGTAGGAATAGAGAACTTTCCTTTTCTGCTTATGGCAGCCACTCTTGGGTATTGGCACAGCTTTAGAAGCTGGATGTTACTAGGCTATTGTATTCTAATGAGATATTATCAGCTCTGATGGCGGCCCAGTATCAGCATCACCCAAAGGTCACGAGCCGTTCAAATGGAGGATTGCATAGAGGCCATTCAGGTTAAGAGACAGGGAGTAGATGAAGATGGAAGACAGAGCAGCCACTGATGAAAGAATGAGGGAAGAAGAACACAAAACAATGACAAATATTGTCCAGAAACCCTCAAAGGCATTTAGTGTAAAAAAAATGCACAAATCATAACATGGCAAACTCAAGCCCAACAGGCAACAACAGCTGTCAGTGTGTCAGTGCGCTGACTCGACTATGACTTGCCCCAAACTTGACAAAGTTGACACGTCTGTTATAGGTCAAGGGACCCCTTTGAAAATGGCCATGCCAGTTTTTCCTCCCCAAAATTTAGCGCAAGTTTGGATTCATTATTTAACCTTCTTTGGTACCAATGGATTCTTTGTTTTCTAGTTTCATATGATACCAGTATCTTCACTCTAGCTTTAAAACTGAGCCCGCTACAACTTAAAAATCGCAAGATGAGTTAATGCATTAAAGAAATTTGGCGTTAAAGCAAATTGGAGTTAACGCGTTATTATCGCGTTAATTTTGACAGCCTTAGTTTTTACCCAATATTATTTTCTTTTCTGTACAAACACATGAGCTGCAAACTGAAGCCATTACTTCAGCAACAAGTGTGAGATGCTCGACTTTTCAGAGGAGTGTATTCCTTCACTCCTAACATCCTTTGTACCAGAACACACACTCACTTGATGGAATGAATTGAACAAATGATGAAGCTGTCGGTTTAGATGCCATCTCAATTTCATTTAACGCACTTTCATAAACATCGTATTGGACCAATTATACCAAAACGTTCCTGACAGTAAACACGGCGCGCGGCGCAGAAGGTGTTTATTCAGACGATAGCAGAGAAAGCGCCTGCTTTCGCTGAAGGCATTTGGCTGAAACGACAGAAGAAATCCCTGAACTGGGCCTCCAATCCAAATGGAAATGAACCCCTCCAAGATGTGTATGATGTGCGGAGCAGTGGGGCATGGGAATCAGAGGAGATTATGAGGCCTGCTTGCCTTATCATCCTGTGTTTACAAGGAGAGAGGGACTCGTCTTGTATGCTGTCGATTGAAGGGCGCCGGAGCTGATAGACAGTGCTGGACTCACGGGGCTCGATTTACCCTGAACATATTGACCAGGAGCAACTACTAAAGAATAATGATAGCCATAGGCACAACAAAATACTCCTCAATGGGAAGTGGAAGCTGTCTGTTAAAAAAAGAGGCTATTTTCTGATGAAGTCATTTTTATACACCCTCAAGATAACATCTAATTTTACTGTTCATGTATGACAGAGTCATGAGAGCTTCCTGGTCACTTTGGAATGGATCCTGCTAAAGCCCTTTCCTCCTTTGTCTCCTCTACTGTTTGTAATTACAGAAGCACAAACTGAAAAGGGCAGTTTGGCCCTCGAGGCACATTTGCCTCCTAACAGCCCCATTAGATGCGTATCCAATGACATGAGAACATGTTGTGATGTGACAACACACAAGTACATGTATGTCCACACAGTTCATTTAGAGTCAGAAACCACAAGCCATAAGCAAGCAGCGCAGACATACAAAAGCGGTCTATAATGGTGGTGCTGAGTGGTGGTGTATGACATTGAAGTGGAAATGAACAGAGATTTCAGTCCACAGAAAACCGCAGCAGATGTTCTATATAATACACTAACGTCCAAGTGTTATGTACCTGCAGTGTCTTTTGAAAAGGTGGAAAATACTAAATCTTTTCTCCCAAATGTTGATTAAAAAAAGAAAATCTGTAATTATTTGACAATATAAGTACTCGCCAGTAGAGATGCAGCAATTAATTGATTAGTTGTCATCTATTAAAGTGATAGTTTTGAAGTGGGGTTGTATGAGGTACTTATCGATAGTAGGTGTATTACTTACAGTAGATGACGGTCAGCAGACAGTAGTACCGACACTAGAGCAAAGCAATGTATTGCTGTGGAGGGGGATGGCAGAAATCATATTTTAGCCATCCAAAAAGAAGGCCCACCTGAAAATAATCTTTATCCCTTTAAGTGTATGCTATATTTAGAATATTTTCACCGCTTTACCTTGCCAACAAAAAGCCTTTTCCTTCTCCTTTCCAACAGGGAACTGAACTGAAAGTGAAACTTATCTATGCTCTCTCCAGGGGGCTTAGATGACAAAAACAGTATAAAAACGTTTCACTTTCAGTTCAGTTCGCCGTCGTAAAATATTCTAAATATAGCGTACACTTAAACAGATAAAATTTTTTTAGGTGAGCCTTTCTTTTAGGTGGCTAAAATGTGTTTTTCTGCCGTTCCCGTCCACAGCTCTGTATTGCTTTGCTCCGGTGCTCCTGTCTGTTTCTTGATGCCGGGGGAGTGCCGACCGTCATTCTACTGTAGGTAACACACTGACTATGGATAAGCACATCATACAACCCCACTTCAAAACACCCAAACTATACATTTAAATTAATCGCCAACTACTTTGATAATCGGTTTGAGTAACTTTATAAAAAAAAAAAAAGTCCAAATTCTCTGATTGCAGCTTCTCAAAAGTGAATATTTTCTGGTTTCTTTACTCCTCTGTGACAGTAAACTGAATATCTTTGAGTAGGAAGTCATCCTGGGCTTTGGGGAAACGCTGATTTTCACCATCATCTGACATTTTATAGACCAAACAACTAATTGATTAATTGAGAAAATAATCAACAGATTAATCGACAATGAAAATAATCGTTAGTTGCAGCCCTACTTGTTAGTAGTATTCTTATTGGCGCTTTGGGTTTTTAATGGTAGGCATACAACTGCATGAGTGCTAAATTGCGATGCACATGTGTAGGGGTATGAAAAAATATTGTAAATATCAAGTTTCACGATATTGTGTTTTTTGATGCTGTATCGATTCTCAAAAACACTATACATTGTTAATTAATAGTCCACATGCCAAGATTAAGTAAATATTGTATCTAATTTGCAGAGATCTGCCCTCTGTGCATGTGCAATATATCGCCTTGCTTACAGTATCACATTATATTGAATCGTAACCCCTGTATCATGATATGTATTGGCAGATTCTTGCCAATACACAGCCCTGATAGGGTATGTTATAAAATTTGATTGTTTTTTTTTAAAACGTTCATGATTAGTGTGAAAGGCCTCCTGCAGTTCTAGTAAATCCTTCATATGTTCATTATGACTATTCATCTAGTTCTACTAGATCTTTCCCATGAGCATTATAACTATTCATCTGGCCAATACCGCAGACTGACCCTTTAGTTTAAGTCCATCATTGAGCCATTCTGGCTGTTTCACAGGTTCATAATTGTAACTGGACATATTGCTTATAGCCGGTGCTTAAGTGCACCAGTGGGATTCTCAGAAGTAATCTAAAAGGTTTTCTACTTTCTTTGAGGCTGTGAAGTAATATGTGATAACCCTTTTTTGCACTCACCATTCCAGGAGTGGGAAGACATTTTTTCCCTTTTTAACCGATGACTTGAAAAACCACAGAAGGGTGTTAAATATTTTAGCACATATCTCTCTGAGTTTAAAGGAAAGTTTGAAGCAATGACTGCTGATTAACCTTCATTTTCATAATAAGTGCAAGCCAAGCACATACTGTACGGTAACAGCTTGACGGAATGCAAATGAGCTCCAATAAGAGCTCCCCAGTTCACCGGAGCCACGCGGGGTAATGCCGAGATCCAATTCATGACTTCAGAATTAGTGGTGAAACAACACCCCCCTCCTTTTTACCTGGAAGCTGAGGCAGAAAGCTGACATGAACACATCCTTTCAAGTTCCTCATGTAAGCAGACTGGGGTTACTGCAACAAAGCACGCCGTTCTATGAATTTGAATATAAATCCACCCCTCCGGAGAGGCTCATGCCATGCTGGGAGAGGAACTAATAGGAGATGTGTTGTCTATGCTTTTTACAGGCTGTCTCTCCTTAAAGACATTGAATAGCTAATGTAGGCATAAATGCATAGCACCCGTGCACTGACATAAAATAAAGTAAAGATTTTAGCGTTGAGCGGAAAGTAAGCTTTTATAATGTCTTCCCTGTTTTAATCTTTGAACTGTGTAAGTAGGGTAATAGCGCACAGCAGTTTTACTGTTATTTCATCATGTTCAACACCACGCTCGCTCCTCACAGAATGAGCACACAGTTGCCCTGGATTGCCCAAGAGACGAATACAACACAATACATGCTACTGTATACATGTGTTTCATTCAGTGGAGATCAATTATGAATTGCCACAGCTTGGCCTTTCATGATGTCAGGGTCCTACTGTTAATGCTATAGAAGTTCACTAGTGACAATGAGATCAGGTAACTAAATCCTCAGTGTTTTACCAGTGCATACTGGGATAAGGGGCTCTAGCATCATTCTGATCAGAGATAATTGAGGATCACTCATGCCACTAGACATCATGGCTAAAGCTGCATGCTAACTCAATCAAGGAAACGTTATCGTATTGCAGTAACGTACAGTCAAGCCAGGCGTCACTCTCAGCTCCGTGGTCAAATTAGCCAATGCTGCAACTATAGAGCACCAATATACTGACATTTATGGTAAATGCATTCAAACGGCCCCGATGGAGCTGACCATGGATGTATGAAGACAACGGAGCTGACGGGGAGAGCTAGTGACGGACTTGGCAAAGTTAGAAGAGGGTACATGTGTGACTGTCTGGTTCTCAAAATAAGGTGAACTGTATATACAAAATACATATATAAATTAAAAAAGAAAATACCACTAATTTGTGAGGGACATTTTTTATTCTTTGATTTTTGGGTTGCTGTAAAAAAATAGAGAAATAATTCCTAACAATGACTGATATATTTGACTTCAGGAAATCAAACATTTTTACTGTACCGAGTTAGAGACTTTTCAAAGTAAAAGTCCCTAGAAGTGTATGATTTAACTTTTTTCCTATGGTCTAGTAAAATAAGTAAGCAAAAAACACAATACATATTGAATCGGCACCCAAGTAACATGATAATATTGATAAGAAGATAAACATATTGTCCCAGCTACTCTTAATTTTTGGACACCTCTTGCTTGTATAAAGTTTGCACCTCTAACTAAACTTCACTTCCGATCACTTTTCCCCGTCAGCCTTGGTAACACACAAGCAGATCATGATGCCTTGAGCTGAATGACATAACAGACACTTGTCACACCGAGTGTGCAAGAGACAAACTGTGAAAGATATTCAACAACATTTTCTCTGCAGGAAATGGAATACTTATTTTCCTCCTTTTTCAGTAATTTGTTAATGTCTCATCTTCAGGCGAGAATTGGCATATTGCATGTCAGTTTTTGCTCAGTGGTGCGGCGCCTTGGCGACCCATGATTCACTGCTGAGTCATGCAACATGAGCTGCGAGGCTTATTCAACTGTTCCTGGATGCGATCTACCACCGAGATGTGTTATATTTTCTCCTCATTAGTATACGCTGTTAAGGGAACTGAACAGAAGTATCTGAAACATCGGGAGGTTGAGTCCAAGGGGTTACGGAGTGTGGGCTGAAAAGCAGTTGTTTACTTTTCCGTAGTTAGGCTTGGAGGAAAAAAAAACAACTCCAATTTACCAGAGGCACTATAATGATCCAGGTGCAGATCGTGTCTGTCCTTTTCCCAGTGGCTAAATATTGACTGTGCTTGATAGCAGCAGATGGGCTGAACGGTGAATGCAGGCTGTGCTGGAAGGAATGAGTGAGTGTACGAGCGACATCTGGTCCTTCCTGCGCCCAGTGGACCTGGTTGCTACATCAAGCTGCCTCATTAGGACTAGCTGGGGCTTTAGGAGCATTCTGCCACTCAAGCCACTGCTCCAGCGCTCCCCCTCAAATCCCTCATTTGCCACTGTGCCAAGACTGAAGGACCGTACACTGTAATGTGTTGTGTCGGCAAGTTTTGCACATCCCACAGCTTTCTCTGCATTCTGCTGGGGTCACCTATTCACATTTTGGGAGATTTCATTTTTTGCCAGGAGAGAATTATGATGTGGTCGCTGTCCAAAATGTCTGCATTCAACCTCGGCTCACAGCTGGCTTTCTGTAAAGCTTCCTGACCGGTGGGATGTGGCTTATACAACCCCAGTTTCAACTGACATTGAAAGTAAAAATGGCCCTGCTTTACCACTTAACAATAGAGTGTCTTTAAGGATGCCCTTCAGTCAGTCTTTCTATAAATGTACCCTTATTCCACAAAAGAATCGTCAAATCTGTAACATGGTTGCAAATAGGGATGTCACCATACCAGAAATTTAGTAGTTGTTACCAATACCGGTGAAATTCCACAATTCTCGATACCAATTCGATACCACGGTAAAAAACAAAAGTAAAACAATAAATCCCATGTACTTCAACATACACTCCTTTATTACCGTTTGCATACTGGTCTTTGTTATGAAGTTAAATAGGTCATAATTCCTTCTCTATTATCTATTTTATATTGCTGTGAAAACATCTCCTTCAATTTACTGTATTTATTAAGTTTCTCAACAAAACTACATTTCACATGATTACATTTGAACACATCATAATGTTAGAATTTACCTTTGCCCAATACTCATTTTGTACTGAATAGAGCTTGAACGCATCATAATGTAAATCAATGGGAACTCCCGTGTTGAAATCGGCATGACGAGAGCTAGTTAACATTAGCTGTTAGCAACCGGTAAGCAGCACAGTCCTGCACGAGGCTAAAGGCTAGCGTTTACTAGCTCTCATCCTGCCGATTTCAACACAGATTTATTGTTCGCGATGTAGCTTTATCAGGGAAAAAAATAGGGTCCCCTGAATGCGTCGATAGTGAGTTTACTGCGTTCCAAACTCAGTTTCTATCATCCCATGACGACGTTATTGTAGAAAAATGAGTACCGTCATGTTTTCAGATTTTTGGCATTGGCTTGGTACCAAAGTATCGGTTCTCGTGACATCCTTAGTTGCAAACACTACCAATTGCTGCCTTTTTAAAAAAAAAAAAATAAAAGCAAACAAACCAACAAACAAACAAAAACAAACAAACAAAAACAAACCTCTGCCTTGACTTATACATCTTCTGTCTATGGAACTATTTCTTCTGATGCAGGCTTTTCAGGCTGACTCACTCACTACAGTCAAATCTCAGCAAACCATTGCAATTCATGCAATTCATTTAAAACACAACAGAGTCCCAAATTTCATTATAATCTTTCAGAAAAAAAGCTGCTCATTTTGTGCTGCATTAATCATTAAAAATAAAGAGATTATGGTCAAAGTGTTTAGTGGTGAATTACTGTGATCGTAAGGCTGCATGGATTCCCTGATTCCCACTCTGAGTAAAGAGTCGTTTATTTCTGTGGTGGCTGTGGAGAGTGCTCATCTCAGTGCAGCCTGTGGCCCTCTCTCCTCTGCTGGGCTCCGGTTCAGCAGCTCAACTCGCCTCTCCTCAGGGCCGCAATCATCTGCGGCACCATCTACTTATCACAGAGGGCTGTTTGGATTACCACACCGCGTTTAATGGCACGCTGCCGTATGATGAATATCATAATCCACAACACAAGTGGCGCTGCTACACATTTTGTGTCCCTTCACAGAGCGTTGCCTC
>CAKALG010007793.1:0-12289 GCA_916700815.1 Helicolenus hilgendorfi
CTATAGCTCACAGCCGCCGCTCTGCACTGCTCTCATACGGCGGTTGCAGCTGATAACGCCCACCCTCTGGTTCCCCCCAGGTTAACACTGTTATCTCTGTCAGCACTTTCGCCATTGTTTGCACTGTTAGCTCTTTTCGCTGCCATTTGTCACCATGTTGAGAGATGTTGAGAGGCAATAGCTCGTATTTAGCTCGTTTAATTTAGAGGACTTGCTGTAGATAGAAATGGGAGAGAAGTTTGGTCTGAATGAGTTGAACTACAATTTCTGTATTGAAAAACATTGCTATCCAGTGGTGTTTTCATTCGGTTGTATAAGTGAGAAATATTGAGAAAAACTTTTTTGATGCTCACCCACAGTATTGAGATTTTGAAATGTTGTCTGAAGTTTTCTGTAGAGAGATGAGAGAAACAAAAAACACAGAGGACGCTCACGTCCTGTAGAAAAGAAATCTCTCAGACAAACACACACATGGATATTTTCCTTCTTTCTCTTTGAGGTATCGATTTGTTCTTCTACTCTAAAAGTGTCGCTTCGTGCTTTATCAGTCTACTTTGATGCACAATGTTTTTGAGTACATCAAAAAATTACATATGCACACTGAGTAGCCAGCTCTTCCTCTTCTCTCTGCCGCTCTCCTCACCCACTGGGTTGCATATTTTATTCCTTTTTGTTGTGTCTCCCTCTTCTGTGTTTGGCATCCTTTCACCTGATGTTTCTTTTTGTGGAGACTCTTTTAGTTTGCTTAATTTTTTAAACCACTCCTCTGATCTGATTCGTATTTCTGGCACTCAAGTTGTTTGGATTTTTCTCTTGCCTGTCTGCCAATGTTTGCTTTTGTTCTCTTTTGTAACAGGGATTCTGTATAAATCACAAAGAGCCTAGTTTACCGCAGTTCACTGGTTGGTCTCCAGACTATGTGCTGCTCTTTTAATGCACCCTTTTGTGATTTCCACCCAAAATAATTAATGCTCTGAAGTTTTAGTGAAGTTAACATAAAAATCGTGGGTGAATGTATTGCTGGCAAAGGTGAATTACGTCTCTAGAGTACACTGAGCAATTAAGTCGACACAGGAGTAAGGAATTAATTTGCTATGCGAGCTTTCTGGTGTACTTCACTGTCAGAGCGTTGATGTCCTGCAGCTGTAACACCAGCAATCCTCTCGAGGAATCTGTAAACTGATCTTGATGCCAGTCTGTCTTTATCCATGCTGTGTGTGTCCGTGCATTTGTCCAGAGGGCTTTTCCATTTGGTCTTTTCTCTCAATCAGCCTTTAGAAGCCATTCAAGCGACACAAGGTCAGAATTATCTCAGAACTAATTTGTCTTCCATTTAAAAGGACAAATTAGCATTTGAAAACTAAATGAGTTTACATCCTTCCGGAGGAGCCACACTCCTCCTCTCCCCTGCTCCTCACACATTACCCGAAATGTTAAAAGAATAAATTATTCTGTCAGAAAAAAAGACATGTGAAGGCAGAAAAAAAGTGCAAAACATGTCAGATATTTCCTGCTGACCAAGCACACTGCCAAGCTTCACAGTTTTGTTCCCTCTTTCTCTCTTTCCCTCTGAACGCTTGTGTGAAAGTGAAAATCATGACTCCTCTCTGCAGCAGGCATTATATTTAGCTCCTCTTTCCAAATTGTCATTTATCTATCACATATTTGTTGTTTTTGCGTCTCGGTGTCATAACTTTGTTTCCTGTTTTTTCCATCTCCCTCATCTCTCCCTGTCACTTCTATATTTGTGTTGTTTCTTTCTCTCATTCACATGGGATGCTCTCGCTCTTCTGCTTGTCCCTCCCTCAACTAAACTACTGTCAGAATGGTTTTAGGTACCAAATGCTCGTTGTGCTCCTGGCAGTCATCAAATTGTCATGTGATTAAGTTATGAAGGTCCAATGACATAAAGGGCAAAGACAGACGAGAGATGAAAACATTTAATTGTACGGGGGTGGTTGTTGTAATGGTACTCACCAAATATGATGTAGAGTTTTTAATATTTCAGCTTGTGTTCAACCCTGTCCTGTTACATGACCTTGATTTCATTTAATTTCATTTGCACATAGAAAACAGAATAAAAACAAATGAAAAAAATAAAGTAAAGGACAGACGAGGTCAAGAAGCCATAGCCCTTTACAGTCGGCCTTCCATACCAAGTTTAAACAAACAAAACGACAAAATTCTTCCACTCTATTCAAGTTTTGCATATTACAATACTCGCATGCCCATAGAAAGAGTTACTATCTCCGCCGGGCATATCCCTGCGAGGAGATTATGTGTTCAGTCGTGTGTGTTCGTGCGTGTATGTGCCTGTCTTTCCACGGCTAATCTTGCATACTACTGGACCCATCAGTCTAATATGTTATATGGTCATTTATGACTGTATGCTCAAGGACCTCTCGTGGTTGCAGTGATACTAGGGCTGCACAATTAATCAGATATTAATCGTGATCACAATTTTGGCTTTCCACAATTAAATGAACATGATCGCCTGCGATATTGACGTTTAAAAAAAGCGCGTTCTGCTCATAGAAAACTCTGCTGCATATCAAATCGAGCGCTTCCTAAACTAACAGCTAGATCGAGGTTTTGGCTTCACTTTTGGGTATAGATATTATCTATTATGTGATTAATTTAAGAGCATACAATTGTTTATCTAGCTCTTAATGTTGCTAATTTTGCTCTCGAAGTGCACCAGATTGAAGCATTTCACTTTAAAATGTAGCTAACAAAGGGGTAGGGTGTATTTTCTCATATTGCAATACTGTATATATAGCAGAAAAAGGTTTTTCCAACATCGTGCAGCCCTAATTTTGTACATTAACAGGGATGTAGCACAGCATGGACGTGAAAACAGTGCTCTGATTATTTTAATGTGAAAGTGCAATAAAATATGTTGTCGCTTAAATCAATGAATAATCATAATAAATAACCGTGATATCAATATGGATCAAAATAATCGTGATTATCGTTTTGGCCTTAATCCTGCAACCCTAGGTGATACACAATTTTTGAAAAACCTATTTTATTTACTGTTTTATACCGTCATTGACTGCTGACTCCTCACTCCTCTTAACCTGCCAGAAGGAGCCGCATGTGATCAACAACTGCTTCAGATTGGACTCTTGTTTCCGTAGGGATTAGGAGTTCCTGTCCATATTTGCACGCCCATTAGTATTCCTTATCTATTTTTCCATCAACACTGATGCATATGGTCATGGTCTATAGGGCAGTGCGTAGTGTGTGTGCGTAGTGTGTGTGGTTGAGCAAGAGAAAGACGGTGGTTGAGCTCAGGGCAGACAGGTGTTGGCGATCGGAGCAAAGGGAAAAGACGCTGTGAAATTGTGTAGTGGCAGTAAATTTCCAATGTAGGTTACAGTTGGCCAATGAATGAACACTGCAAAAAGACTCCTCAATTACCAAGAAGCACCTGTGTCTTGCTTCCCAGCTGCTGGGCAAAAGCGAAGTAAGGACAAACGAAGTAAGATTACAAACCGGTCTCTGGACAGAGCCAAAGATGTCACACTCTGCTCTGCCTTGGTTGCAATGTAGATTAATATATTCATTCATGCATGCGTGGGAGTGTCAAACGTTGTCTGATATGCTTGCAATCTAGATGGGGTTATACAATTGTGGTTTGGATTCCTTCAATCAAACACTACATTAGTGGTCGATGCAGACACACCTGGCAGAGATCTGCACTTTACTGAGTGCACTTTTCTAGTTGGTCACTGTAATCGTTCTTCCTGCATACACTGGCCGCAAAGAGGATCCTTCTTGTGACTCCAATGTAAACCCCAATTCATGCTTGCCACATCCACATGGCCACCAGGGTTTGTGTGACGTAAATTTCAAACACGACAGAATAGCAAACTAGACGCTTGTTTTGTGCTCTGCATGTACGGTATTTCACCTCCTTGGTCCTATTCTCATTGAACAGATCCGCACCATATTCTTTTTTTGACTCTTTCTTTTTGTTCAGCCAAATACAACAAACAATCGTGAGGTTGGCATCTTCTTTAAAGTTTACATGTGTGGAACACATCCGCAAACCCTTAATTGCCTTATGTATAGAAGCTGTGTGTGTTCACTGTCTGTGTGCAAGTCCGCAGCATCGTGTTGAAGTATGAACGAACTGCACTTAAGACATGGGCGACAAAATCCACAGTGCTTGTTCAAAGGCATTCTGAAGCTGACACAAAGCTTTGAGTTAGCCAAATCAAGTCTTCCAAAGTTACAGACTATTTAGTATGAAATTCAGCAAGAAAACCACTGCAATGAAGGATATAGTAACATAATGAGGGAATTTCGTACTAAAAAGACTGATATTTGAAGATACCCACTGATTTGTTTAAGGCGAGACACTACGGGCAATAAAACTGGTCAACTATGAGAGTTTTGCTTCTATAACATGTCTTCTTTCAGACTATAGTGGAAAGAAATCATCCAAAATACACATTTAGGTGTTTATTTTACATTTTGTCTATTTGTGTTTGTAGATTTCTTCCAAATTCACCAAGTTAGCATTACATAATGCCTCATTTGAATATTGAAACATTAATTTTCAGGAAACTTGTAATATAAAAAATAATTGTCTAAATGTACGTAATCAACTGGGGAATTGTCACGGTGATATCTATTAGGTTTTTTTTTTTAGGCTACCTGCTGAAGCCTCATATTAGCAAGCATTTCTGCACAGAACAAGGACTGTGAATTTTGTCCCCCATCTTTTACAGTGTAGTCACGCTTCGTGGCCAGTATGGACAGAAGTAATACTCACAGTGACTCATAACTCCATCACTCTGTACATATGTGAGTATTGTATTACTGAAATACTGACTTTAAAAAAAACAAAAAAAAAACAAAAAAGCTTTAAATTAGAAAATCTTCATGAATACAAACATCTAGAAAAAAAATTGATTAGAGGACTTGGCTAAAATGAACAGCATGTAATATAATGTGAGCTAATGGCTGTATAGCAGGCTGGTATCATGAAGACAGGAGAGTTACAGGAGGTGACAACAAAATCATTAACACCATCATTACATATCTCACACATTCGGTATGCTCTGCAAATATACCCTTGTAAATCTGCCAAGCTCAAGGTTTTGTAGAGACTGTAGCAGATGTTTTGAAGCTGTGTTAGATTTGAGTATTTCTGGGTGTTCCTGTTATTTTGTCCACCCCCTTATATGTCACTCTTAACAAGAGTTGTCCTTACTTGTCCATACGGCTCTATATGAGAAAAACAGAAGAGCATGCACCTGTCAATCTCTGTTAACCTTATCAGTCAGTGGAGGTTTGTGACATGTGTGGCTAAAATAGTGAAAGTGTATAGCACAGAAAAGTGTGAGTTTACTATATTTTGCTCTGAACGACCTAGTTTTTCAAGAAACAGCCAACAATAACTGGGAGGATAATCCCCCCTATCTCTATGGGCCAGCCTTCCATGTTATGAATTATTCTTCACATTGAATTTTCTACGGTAATTTGGCCATAGTTTGGTTGCTGCTGTACAGAATATTTTTTATTTATGCTATCATTATTATGAATGCTGCTGTCAAATGATGTTTTGTTATTCTCGAAATTGGATATCCCCAGTCTGAACGGCCTTGGAGCCGCATGTAAAATGTGATTTGGCACAGCTCAGACTGAGACGTCCCCCGGGCCCTCACCTCACCCTCTCACATGCTGCCGGTCAAATAAACGCTTTGTTTGGACGCCTCTCTCCAAGGATTTCTCCTTTTCTTCTCGTTTCTTTTCTTGTGAAGATGGTCAGACCTTTGTATAAGCTCCAGGTATTTTAATGCTGATTAGCTTATGGAGAAAATGACCTTTTTAATATACAATAAACACCTAACAGAGCCTGTGACTGGTAACAAGAAGCCGTTTGGTAACATGTCATCAACTGAACAACAATATAATTGGGAGTGTAACAGGTATACAGTAGGTTTATTAGTTTATTAGTTTATTCAGAAGTTATCTGCTGTGTATGTCCTTCCAGAGGGCATTTCACCAAAGAGGAGAGAATGACCTTTAAAGATGTGTGCAGACAGAAAGGTTTCATGCAAATTTTCATGTAATTCTCACAAATTTAGCCACTGAACCGTTTGTGTTTATTCGCCCCAGATAGCCAGTGCCCTTATCAACAGTGTTAAAGCTGACGTAGGCGAGATTGGAGCAAATATGATTTAAAAAAGTTATTTTTATAAAACAGTCGCTATATCGTGACAGTATACATGAAACAGGTAACCTGAATAAAATGATGTGCCTCTGTGTCCTACGGTGCTCCTAACGGCATCTGCAAGATTTCACCGACCGGAGGAAAACAAGCAGTAAGAGCTGATCTGAGGTCCGCTGTCCATCTACTGTCTATGAGAGCCGGCTGACAATCACTTGCAAACTCCAACCAAACGGTCAAATTAGGCAGCACTGATCAAATATGAATCAATATTCTGTTACTGTAATGCCTATTTCTCGCCTCAAATGTTTTCAGAATCATCTTGTAGTGCATGGTTTAGCTGAAAATGAGTTTGTGACGCCGCCGCCATTGGGAAATCTGGTGAAGGAACGCCAAGTTCTGGTCACATGACCGGAGCACAGCCAATAGGAACGAGCTCTCAATGAAATGACCTGTGATTGGTCAAAGTCTGCTGTCACGGGCTATATTTTCTAAAGCCTGAAAACAGAGCCATGAGGAGGTGCAGAAGTCTAGTTATGTCTCTTAACTCTTGAATACAATATGCTGAAAGGTTATTATGGAAATTTTGCCCAGTGATGCCAAAAATATACTGCCTACTGCCACTTTAAGTCTTAAGGTTATTACACTGTAGCTGTACCAGCTGACAAAACTAGACACTTCCCACCTATATACCGATTCAGCTCCTGTTTCTATCCCACCCACCCGTAGGATCATCATATTTGAATATTTTAACAAGTTCATGGTGAGTAATACAGCAATGTCTGCTGGTGATCTCCCTTCACAGGTTATTTAGTTAGTTATGTAGACATGAGAGGTGAGCAGTTCAACCAAAAAATGGCTTCTCCATCTCAGATTGTCTCTGAAAAAAAAGTCTATATGATTGTTTGTTATAGATGTACTGTAACCATCATGTGATCCCTCAGATTTATCTTGCAAACCCTTGGCCGGTTGCTGTGAACATCTGGACTAACTCTGATAGTGAGGTGCCTTCGGTCAATCCTGGTTAAGACAGAACCAAGTATACGTTTTATTACATGGCTTTGTTGAATACTCGATTCTGATTGGTCGATCACAGCGTTCTACGGTCTGTTATTTCTTTATAATAGACCGTTGCTATGTATAACAGACCAATGCTATGGGCGCAGTTGTGATGTCGGACTCTGGCGGACCGTTTTTGTGTCAATTTATTGACTTTTTAAGTAAGTAGCCGTGTAATAAGTGGAATAATGTACAGCTAGCCGGTCATTGTTGTGAAATAAATCCCTTCAGGGCGATGCAAGATCTGTTGGGGTTTATTTCAATGACCGGCTCACTGTGCATTATCCCTTACACATAGGGCTGCAACTAACGATTATTTTCATTGTTGATTAATCTGTTGATTATTTTCTTGATTAATTGTTTGGTCTATAAAGTGTCAGAAAATGGTGAAAAATGTCAATCTGTGTTTCTCAAAGCCCAAGAAGACATCCTCAAATGTCTTGCTTTGTCCACAACTTAAAGATATTCGGTTTACTGTCACAAACGAGTAAAGAAACCAGAAAATATTCACATTTAAAAAGCTGAAATCAGAATTTTTACTTTTTTTTTTCTTTAAAAAATGACTCAAACCGATTAATCGATTTATCAAAATAGTTGCAGATTAATTTAATAGTTGACAACTAATCTATCAATAGTTGCATTTGCATCTTTTAGTTGTCAACAACAACAAGTAGCAGGACTGAATTCACAATTGTCGCTGATAACTACAACTTTAGCCCAATCGTTTCATATCATGAAGAAAAATGGCATTTTCGTCACTGACAACGTAAAGTGTCTCAAGTCTTTGTGCCACCATTTATCAGTTCCTCCTCCTCCTGTTCCTCCCCACCTCCATCCCTCTATTCTTCACTCGCTCTGATTCCGGCTCTGCAGTGACAACCCCAAGCCCATCCCATGCATCAGCTGTCAGGCCAGCATTCGTCACTAGCGGGGGGGAGTCTGGAAGAGTGAGATATCTCTCCCTCCCCTGAACATCTTGACTTGGAATTTATGCTGATGATGACTCCCATTGCCCTTTAGCGATCCTTCTGTTGCCTCTTTGCTGGAGCGAGCAGTCCTCCGACATCGGCATGATTACGATCTTGCTGTGGTCTACTGTCTCTCTCGGTTTCTCTCTCACTCTCTCACTGTCCCCGTCTTTGTTCAAAATACTTCTGGGTCACATATTATCTCAGAAAGAGATTTTGCAAATTTTCTGTCTCCCGTTGTTTATGCCATTCAGCAAAGTTCAATGTCGCAACAGAGCAAAAGGTTAAAACGTATTAATTCATTTGATCTCATCGATAATGATAATGATTGTTCTGGCCTTGTTTAAACCTACCTATTATGCTTATTTTAAGGTTCATATTTGTATTTTTGGTTTCTTCTAGAACATTCAGGCTTTATTTTTCTCATACCAAACTCAACCAAACTCTTCGGACTCTGCTCCAGATCCGCTCTAACTAGTTTTGTTTGAGGGCGTGCCAATCAAGCTGCTAGGCAGGTATTATGCAAATGTGTTACCCAGTGACATCACCACGTTACGAGAGAAAAGGCAGGACTTCAACCGAGGCGTTTTCAGGCAGTTCAGGAGCAGTGTTTCTGTGGGGGAGAGTAACTCCCTTTGGTGTGGGCTTTGTAACTTTGCAGACCTTTTACATGAACAAAATATATATAAGGAAATGGAAAAAGTACAAAAGCATATTAGGTCCTCTTTAAAAAGGAAAATGCATTTGAGGATCTCTCGCCAAAGAGCACCTCTAACTATATCTATATTTTGACACTCCTTTCATCTACGTAACTCTTAGCATGAAAGAAAATCAGTGTATTTCACAAAATGTCAAACTATTCCCATTATTTCAAGCCATGTGTCATCCTGAGGTTGGACATGAGAGTGTGCAAGTTCCCCATGAATGTATATCCTCTTAACCTTTTGCTCGCTTTTTTTTCTCTTTCTCAGCATGTTGCAGCCAGATATGGGGAAAAAGTCCAAGAACAAGACTTCAGTGAAGAAAAAGACTCTCAACCCCGAATTCAATGAGGTAAAACTTGTCTCCTGCTTTAAAAATAACCACAATACACCTGGCAACTTCTTTGCTTTTCTATAGTGAGCTGTAGTGTATCTCAGGTTTGGATGAGCATGGCAATCAAGCAAATCTAACATTTCTTCCTTGAATGTGTTCTCAGCATCAATCTGCATGTCTCTACTGATAATGCACTAAATTACAGTTCCTTTCAACTCTCATGCTAATGAATCATTGATATAGATATGCTCTTGTGTGCACCACCTGCACAGGAGTTTTCATATGAAGTTACCCTGGACCAGCTGGCGAAGAAAACCCTGGAGATCTCTGTATGGGACTACGACTTGGGAATGAGCAACGACTTCATAGGTAGGCTGAGAAAAAAAAACTAAGGAGTGGAGGGGAGGAGCTGCAGCAGCAAAGTAGATGACTGCACAAGACTGTTGGAATGAAAGCGGCGCAATTGCAGAAAACATAAAAACCAGGCCGCGCGTGGGCGGAGAGAGGAGTAAAAAAAAGAAATGCATAGAGATGTGGGGTAATTATGAGGCTTGAGGAGAACGATTTGCGCAAGCAAAGGAGAGTTTGAGTGGAAAAGGAAATGCTTTAGAAATCAAAAAAGGAGCCCCATGCTTCGTGGGCTTGGCACATCAGATTGCTGCTGCTGCTTCGTCAGGCTGCTTAACAGCTTTGGCATGGCCTGATGTGTATATCATGGCAATGGAGCACATGGGAGCTTAGGGAGTGATGAGGAACTAGTGGGGAGGCACAGTGAGAATGGATTACCACCCTGTGAGCTTGAAGGCCTTCAGATCAAAGCGTTTTACTCGGTCCAATGTGTGTGTATGTGTGCACATGAGTGTAAGGTCGTGGGTGTGTGGGTTGGGGGAGACAACCAGTGTTTAGATAAGCCCAGTGAGTTATTAACCCTGCTGGGAGGAAAGGCCATCATTCTAACGTACAGCGCCAGATAACGACCATTCCCCTGACCATTATCATTACAGGTACAGATACATCAGCCTACCAGTTATGTTAATCAGGGCTGGGAGAAAAATGACACAGAGAAAAAGAGGAATGGAGGAAACAAGTTGATAAAGAGGCAGAGTGAACATAATCCCAGTGCACTTGTGTAAGAGTGAGAGTAATAACAAGCGGGCTAATAGGCTTAGCTGGAGATACAGAGGATGTCACGGTGAGAAAAGGTGAGATTTCAGAGATACACGGAGGAGAAACCTGAACAATGAGAGAATAAATGTGAGGGCAAAAGTACACAAGAAAACACCGGCAATAAATCAAGTGGATGACTTGTGGGAAAGATCGATACACAAGGAGAGATGGGAAATTTCATCTTGACCACGAATCAAACCGAAACCTCTGATTTTGAGTGAGCTGTGTTGTGTTGTACATTTACAATGCCCATGTCTTGTAAAACCTCAGAGAAAACATGATGCAACTGTTAAAGAAACTAAAGAGACTCCATAGATACTGAAACTGTCTTTAAGTCGTTTGGTGCAAGTCAAGTCTCAAGTCAGTTGAGACAACTTTAAATCAAATCTCAAGTTGGGGGGAGTCGTTTCGATACCCCAGATCAACATCGGTGCCAATACACAGATGAGTGGAGTCAATGCTGAAGTGCCTTGTATAGAAGTCTTTAAGAAAATGACCCTACTTATCACTTGATTTATTACTTCAGTAAACATTTTAAACATGAATTTATGGTTTCAATCACTAGTTTCAAGTCTTCTTCATTAGAGCATGATGTTCGTTTAGTAAATTATGGTCCCATTTAGAGAAAGATAGGCCATAAAGCAGGGTATGCTTTAGGGCGTGGCTACTTTGTGATTGACAGGTCGCTACAACGTCATTTTCTGGTCTGGGAGTTGTCCGTGTTTTCGTCTTACAACTTTAACCCTTTCACAGTGTGTTTTCAGTTCATGAAAATCAATTATAACCTTTTTGGTCGCCTGAAAATGCCTTATTCAGCGTTCAGTTGTACTTAGCTCCACCCTCTTGTGTCACTTCTGGTTGCAAAAAAACAAGATGGCGATGGCCAAAATGCAGAACTCGAGGCTTCAAAACTTTACACAGTTTATACAGCAAAGTTTATCTAAAATGTAGCGATTCAGCTGTATATTAAGTACATTCATTTTAATCACAGTGGGCCGCCGACTCAGCTTTTAGTGTCACAGCTGGCCTCATATTACCTCACATAAAATGTTTCATGCAGTAAGGTACTGTATTCACATTTGTAGCTGGTAACGACTTGGTACTCAAAGACCAGCTGAGTTGATATTGGATTCAGTATCAGAAGAGATGCTCATCATTAAAATGACACCTCATTTTAACAGTTTGCATTAAAAGCTGTTTTAATGTACATAGCTGAGATCAAGTAAAATGTCAAGGTATGTGGCTATGCCATGTGTACCTGTTGCTTTTTCATTTTTGATTGTTGGATAAGAATTTTTGCTTTCAAGTCTCAAGTCTTCAGGCTGTTAAGTCTTAAGTTTTAAGGGTTTTGTATGCTTCAAACAATCTGGTTCTCATGAAGTGTCATCCGCAGAAAAAGGCAAAAGTGTTTGTGCATTTAGAGAATGGCCACGCTTGAAGAGAGAGGGGCGAGACGCAAAGATTCACACAAATGTGGATGATGGTGCACACATTCAGACATTCTCTCTTCAAAGGCATTCATAGTGCTACACTCACCTGTTGGTGTTGTACACGCAAAAAGTAACACAAGCAGTTGTGTGTGAAAACTTAAAAGAGAGAGAAAAGTTAGAATCCTGTATACTTTGTCACCTCTGCACACATGGCCAACTGCTAGGTGAAGCGGGGATACTTGTTGGAATGTCGGGTTTTGGAAAGTTACTAAAAATTGGTCGATGATACGCATTCAAGTCTGCAGTTCTGCTAGATATTTAGTTCACCACACGTTCTTGTGTATCTGCTGTTTGGGTTGAAAGAGCCAAATGTGCAGCTGTTGTTAGGGGTAAAAATAAGCAGACAGAGAACAGGGTCGAACCTGTGCGAGTGCTGCTGCACACCT
>CAKALG010007794.1:0-10657 GCA_916700815.1 Helicolenus hilgendorfi
CATTCGGAGCGGGCTGATTGGCCCCAAGAGAGTGCTGCTGGCAGCAGTGTGGAGAAGCTCTCGTTGACTCCGAGGAAATGAAGAACAGTTTGGTTGTAACGTTAGCCAGCATTCAAGTAGTGTATATCCAGGATCCAGCAGCAAAAGTGACAACTGACATCCGCTGACGACATGCTTCATGCTTATCTCAGTCTGCAGAGCCGTGAAGCCCCGCCCTCGCTGCTGAACAAAGCACTGTTCGCTTGTTTATTCAACTCAATTCAATTCAGTTTATTAATATTGAACGTGTCCCGGGTCCAAATTCGATAAAGCACTCTCTTGGGTCCCCAGCAATCCACCTGCCAAGTGTGAAGTAGATCTGATAAGCGGTTCTTGAGATATGTGAAGGACACACAGACAGACAGACAGATAGTGATTCCTCGCTGTATAGTTAGATATAATGGTTATTGCATCAATATCTGTTGCTCACAAAACCACTTTCACATGATTTTAGAAGAAGACCATTAACTACAACCTGATGAACGTCTGCAAGGGTTGGGTATAGCTAGTGATCCTGCGAAAAGAAATTATACAATTTTGTATTTTGGTGTTTATATTAAAGAATTTCCATCTTGAATATATAAGCATGGTGGAACAAGAAATGCATCTTACTGACACTCTCATGGAGATTACTCTGTATTTTTCTATATTTACTAAAACCAATATTTCACAGCTTACTGGAATAATTGAACAAATGAATGTGTGATTAACTGGGAGCTGTTAATCTGTGACACTGTCACATGATTGACTGTGGGGAGTTGTGGTAATCTTACATTTTCATCTATTTCGTTTCACCTCTTTGAGCTTTACCTCTTTGCAAATATAAATATGTTCAAATATACATTTGATCATAAGAATAATACATTGTATTTATAGAGCGCTTTTCACACGGATTCTCATTTTTTAAAACCTAATCACATTTTTCTTCAGCACACTGGGCAACGGGATATAAAAAATGTGACATTTATCCCAAATTGACTTTTATTCCTCTGTGATGATTCTGACGTTCTTTGAAATTAGCACATATCATTTAACAGAAATAACAAGATGTGAAGTCTGTAATGGATTACGCTGCCAAAGTGTCCTCACAATGTAAAACTGTTGAAATGATGGATGAGGACCATCAATAGGAGTTTAAACCGAGGACACACACACACACACACACGAAACACTGCAGAGAAACACTTATATTGTTACAATTTAAATCAGCTTACCCAGACACACACAACTCTGGCTGGTGGTTAATTGCTGCCTCATTAAGCCCCTGTAAGTTTGTGATCACTCTATTACTGAAATAGACACAGCGGAGCAATCAAAGAGTGACAGAGTGGAGGATGGATGGATGGATGGACGGATGGATGGATAGATGGATAGATGGATGGATGGATGACAAATGGCAAAAGGACTCACATAACCAAATCAGTAGAGAAGAGCAGAGCGAAATAGGGAGGTGTAAATGGTGCGAGGATGAAGGAGGGGTGATTTATGATGAGGGGAGGGTATACAGTATAAGATAGTAATGGGTAGTAGAAGAGAAGCAGCAGCATAAATTCCAAAGATGGGGCAGAGACAGACAGCCAGAGTGACACACACAGAAATAGGGAACGGGGATTCAAAAAAAAAAAGAGTAGCAGTAAGAGAGTAGCAGATCATTTCAGGCCAGCTCGTGCTGTAATACCTCGGCGAGAGAGCCCCCCTGCCGAGCCGGTAATCCCCTGCCTCTACAAAACAGAAAATAGAGAAAAGTTTGAGAAATGGACTAAATGCTGACTCCAGTGCCTCTTCGAAATAAGAGGGTCCAAAATATTATTGGATTATTTATCTGATTTCACAGAGAGACAGGCTGATACTGAGGATTTTGTTCAGCAAACATTGCACACTGTCCTGCTTCAGAGATGTTAGGAAGCTGCACGCATATAATCTACTCAGCAGCACTGATGCATTTACTGTACCTGCTTAGGTGAGTCATATCACATACATACCGATATTGTCTGTTGGCTTCACGATTTAAATTAATATTCAACACTACCTAAAGAACAATATTAGATAGAGTCTGACACCACAGCCCACCTAACAGAGTTGGTGACCTGATTATTCTGGATCAGCTTTTTACATAATTTAAACTATTAAGATACAGGCTGTGGGAGGGCAACTTGACATTTTTATTAATTAATTTCCCATTTGCATAGCTGGTTAAAACTTTGGTTCACAGGAAAAAAGCACACCTGGGTTGTGGTAACTCCAAGTCAGAAACATTGGTGAAAATACACTCTGGTTCATGGGGAAAAAATACACCGAGGTCGCGGTTACTTGCAGTCAGAAACATCAGTGAAATACACTCTGGTTCATGGGGAAAAAAATACACCCAGGTCGCGGTTACTCTGAGTCGGAAACATCGGTGAAATACACTGTGGTTCACGGGGAAAAAAATACACCCAGGTCGCGGTTACTCTGAGTCGGAAACATCGGTGAAATACACTGTGGTTCACGGGGAAAAAAATACACCTAGGTCGCGGTTACTCTGAGTCGGAAACATTGGTGAAATACACTCTGGTTCACAGGGAAAAAAATACACCCAGGTTGCGGTTACTCTGAGTCGGAAACATGGGTGAAATACACTCTGGTTTACGGGAAAAAAACACACCCAAGTCGCAGCTACACACAGTCAGAAACATCACTGAAATACACTCTGGTTTACGGGACAAAAAACACACCCAGGTCGTGTATACTCATGGTCAAAAACAGCAATAAAATACACTTAGCTGAGGTAATTTCCAAATAGGCGTATTAGTCACTTGCTTTGACATAACCATCATGGTATAGTATTGGTAAAGTATTGCATGGATAGGTATATTGCTGGTGGTAACACTATTAGTGTTATAAGTTAGTATCAAGTCTTACACCGGGGAAATACACAAGATCTTACTCGAGGGGGAAATATTCAGCAGCAACGATGCATTTACTGTACCTGCTTAGGTTAGTCACAGCACATGCATTCCTATATTGTCTGTTGATTTCATAAAGGAAATTTATATGCAACACAATACCTAAATACCAATGTAAGATACAGTCTGACACCACAGGCCCCCTAACAGAGTTGGTGACCTGATTATTCTGGAGCAGCTTTTTACATAATTTAAAATGTTAATTAGAGGGGAACACAATTCTGTTGGAATTACTAATTGTTTTAAGATACAGACTGTGTGAGGACAGCTTGACATTCTTATTAATTAATTTTCCATTTGCATAACTGGTTACATTAAGTGCAGTATATCATTGTTATGGTGTGACATTAGGCAGCTCAAGTGCCCCTTGACCGCTTCTATGTGTGCTGTGGACATGTAGTGTTGGCTATTCCATTTGTAAAGCGTCTGTTCTCTTCATATGGGGAATTACAGTTATAGGTGAAGGTGAGGTTACGGCTGACAAATCCACTGGCTCAGTTGACCATGGAAGATAAACATTTGCCCCACATGGTCATCACAATGATCGATATAACAACCAGCTGCAGTTAAAGACCACCACGGTGCCATAAATAAAAATGAAAGCACATGTAAAGACGTGATGTATTTTGTTCACGTTGAGTTCGATTTGATGGAATATTTGTCGTCATAATGCGACATAACTGTGATCCTGTGTGATCACATGTCAGCTGGTTGAAATATTTACAATATTTAGAAATAAATCTCTGCGCACCAGAATGTGTGACAGGTGCGTTGTAGGGAAGTACAATCTTGAAAACAATGAGAAAAACTCCACTGCACATTGTCCGCTTACTGCTGAAATATTTCTTACTAAACATTTCGGTCTGTCCCACCTTGAAGGTCAGACAGTTGTTTCAAAAATCTTAGAATAAAAGTGGAATGATGAACAAAAAATGGCGTTTGTGGGATTTTAGAGAGGTTTATATGGCTGTGACTTCACCAAATAAAGGGACCAAAATATTATGGAACACAAGTGCAAAGAGCTATTGACCAACTGACAAACTGATTCTTGGCACCAATCTTGCTATGTGCCACTGGATTGGCATCGCCACACTGTCTACCACGCCTCCTCTCCCACTGTGGCGCATGGGAAGTCACCAAGATGCTGCCAACACCATCCCTTCAGATCCCCTGAGGTCTTTGTTCTTCCTCAAGGCCAAATCTAACTTCTGGCAAGGGGAAACATCTACGTGGCCATGGGGAAGGAGGAGTCATGTGAGTTTGAAGGAGACTCTTAAGGCCTTTAAGCCAAGTTCACACTACAAGACTTTCAAAGTCGTCAGATTGCTGTACTGTTCACACTAAACAACTTGCTGTCTTGTAATCGGGAGTCTTTAAGTCATTGTGGTTTTCAAACTACTTGACTGAGCGGAGACAAGGGGTGACACACTACAATATCTTTCATCTTTCCATTCCCGAGACACATTGCTGCTGATGTTGTTGTTGACACGTGTGTACAAAATAGCCTGTTTCCACACTATTTTTGACTATTTATTCCTCTAGGGGCAACAACAAATTTGCTCCGTGTTGCAAATGCAACACATAGAGCAAGTTCCTGTTGTTACAGGCGATCCCTCCTTTTCCAGGTTTCCCCTCAACCCGTGTCTTGCGCTCTCATTGGCAGTCCCTGAAAGGTCCAGATATTTAGCATGATAGATATCTGGAATGTGTCTGCGAGGCATCGGCGAGCGTCTTTGAACAGTTCACACATGACGCTTGAGCGCCGATGTGCAATTGGCGAGCCAACGCCGATTTTCCTCTGATCTGGGGCTTTTGTTGAGGAGCTTCAAAAACTGTCGGGGAGCGGAAAATCAGGGTTAAAGTTGTGCAGTGTTTACTAGGCATTAGGCTGAAGAGAGAAACAGGTCAGGTGTCACATGGCAAGCTACTTGTGATAAACGGACTGATCGCATTGCAGCTGAACTACTGTATGTTGTTTGTCTTCGAAAGCCCAGAAAGCTTGTTAAGAAGCAGTTTTGGTTACAGAGAGTCTTAAATTCTTGAAAGGCAGTTTAGAGTCTAACCAAAAAACAGTTTTTGTGTCAATGGATTCAAGCTTTTATTCAATTAATCAGTTGATAAACCTCAATGTGCACTCTGATTTGGAGATCAGGATTGCTTTGCATCACAATATTTTCCATTTTCTTCATTGACAGTTTCAAATTTGTTCAGTTTTTTGTCAGTTCCTGACATTTTGACCTAGTACAATAAAGGAAATACAAGAATTGTCATGATAGGGTGTTAGGTCACCAACAGCTCCATGATCTTGTGTATTATAAAGTATTAATATTCACACTTCAGTCACTTGGTAAACTCACTGTGAGTTTTGCTAATCTAAGGATAAGAGTGTTGTATCCTTTTCATGCTCCTCTGACCATTTGATGACCCCTCATGCACATGTCATTAAACAATACTTTCCCACAATAGGATTGTTTCTCCATATACTGCAGAATAAATGTTGATTATTCAGAGTTATTTTGTATGTGTTTACATTTACCTCGCCCCCAAGGACTTCATTTGGGATAAGCTTTGCCAGAAAGTGCATCCTCATAATAACAGAGATGGTGATGTTTACTCCATACCGTATGCATAGAGTAGTCTGGTTTGCTGCTGGCTATTTTCTATTTGGGTCCTATTGGCTACAAATATTGTAGCAATAAAATCTATTTAATGACTCGCTGACTTGAAAAAATCTTTGGTGCATTCAAGGACACTCCAAATTCTCCGTTCTGAGATTAGAGTCGTAGGATGAAAATGAGCATTCAAGGGCTATGTTATTGGGAGAACAAACAATAACAAAAGGCACACATTGTCTTTGGAATGGAATTTGTTGTTCCACGGCGGCTGTTTGACACTCTTGAGTCTATAAAGTGAAAATGGTGTTGATGTCGGTTTGCTTCAACAATATTTTGTTGTTGAAGCAAACTGTTGGCAGCCTGACCTCTTTGTGTATTTAACCACTATTGTAAAGAAACACAGTGAGCTGTTTTGTCAGATGAGTCCTTAACTGTGCTGGGAACACAGCGAGTGATGACTCATCCGACAGTGTGTTCATTGCTCTGTATGTTTTTGCAAAAATTCATTCACTCAAGTGCATATTTAAGTGTAATAACCAAAACATCCTTCTCCACCTCACCTGCTGATTGACACTTGAGCAGCTCACTTCACTCTAAATGTCACTCATCTTCCCTCTTGTGTTTGAACAGAATGTTGCACAGTTGGTAGTGCAATTAATGATTTAATTAAGTTTTCCACTCAGACTTCAAGCGATCGTCACCTCATCAACTGTTGCTGGTGAAGTGGTTTTAATTTGTGTAGACTTCGTCACTGCTGCTCTTGCTACAAAACATATGCCCCGGCATAGTTGGATTTAGCCTGAACGAGAGCTGAAAGGTTTTTCTGTAATTTGAATTTGATTAATTTCATATTCATCAGCTTGCCTCGCTAACAAGGTACATTTGGGTATATTTTCCTCATTCAAACAATATTCAAATGAGTCTGTCCATAATTATTAGTTATCATGTTATTATATCTGTTATTGTGACCCTAACCCTAAAGAGTTAATTGGTTATAGATATTTTGTTTTGTCTTTGCAGTATCTCCAGTATCTCAGATCAGTGGTTCCCAACCTATTTTCCTTAAAGGCCCCTGACATCATCACCCAAAAAATTAACAAATCCTCAAACAAAATAACTCAACTTGAATAAAGTGATTCATTGTATTAAATTAGTTCGTTTTTTTATTAAATCAGCTTTCTTTAATGAGTACAATTTGTCAGTTTCGCCAACATAAATAAATTGATGACATCTTGAAGGATTCGCCAAATGAATGCAGATACATAATTATGATCTTTTTTTTGTAAGGACTTAATTAATTTACAAAAATAGCATTAGAGCCAAAATTGTAATAAATTGAAATAAATGTAATTTATGGTGTTAGATTACAGCTCGATTGCCGCATTAATAGGTGATTAATAGGTGCGGGCCTTCGTTTGTGAGCTTCAAGCGGGAGAGCAAATAGATTTTTGACTGCAGTGAAAATGTTGTTTTTGAAAGGCTAAACGCCGACAAATATGGATTGAAGCAGATTATTAGTTAGATTTTGCTTCTTAGCAGCAAAACAATATATATATTTTCTTTTTAAGTTATTTTTTTGGGGACATTTTTCCATTTTTATTGACAGTGGATAGAGTCTTGAAAGGGGGGAGAGAGAGATAGAGTGGATGCGGAAATGGCCACAGGCTGGATTTGAACCCTGGTCCGCCGCGGCAAGGACTGTAGCTTGCTATATGGGCGCCCGCTCTACCGACTGAGCTAACCAGACGCCCAAAAACATTAGTTGACAACAATATTTTGAAATAATTTTATACACAAACTTTTGTGTAAATCATCCAGTAAGTGTGTTATTGTGATTTTAGTTTTGTTACATGTGCAAATCTAATTTTGACAATCTCAGAGCAGACAAATCCTGGCACACGCCCTGTGATTTTAGTAGATTCAATTGAAATGCCTGCAACCACATCTTCATGATGTATCTAGCTCTCAATTACAGTATGAGTCTGTGGCTTGTCGCTGGATTTGTTTTACATCATGTCCATGTGGCACACTATACCCACATTTGCCTCATTAGAATAAAGTAATTTAGCAGCTTCAACAGCTTACATGCAGCTTATCGCCCAAAAGCTCCTTTCTGTTGTTTACCTCATCGTTTGGCCGTTTCCAGGAGCACCTCTGTGAGACGATAAAAAATATATATTATTTTCTGTTAAATGTGTTCCTGACTGACTGGATTTCGAGCTCAGAGTCATTGACACGTGCCTCAGATGGCGGAGGAAACACATTAACACAGTGGGGGTGAAGTAGCATAATCCTCTAACCTGCCAAATATTATTGATTAGAGATTGTGTCTAATTACTATGTGACTGTGTGTTTGTGTGTGTAATTCTGTCCTCGCTCAGGTTTTGCATCTATTTTTGGTGAAAATGACTCAGTAATGATGAGAAATGAAATTGGGGTAGAAAATCGACTTTGCTTCCCTTGATTCAAAGGGAGCGGTGCAGTTGCTCTCCAGTGCATAGTGTGCAGAGTAATGTTTTTGGCAATGCACAGTAATTGGCTGGTGAAAAAAGCATGCGATGGAGATATGGTAAAGTTTGGGGGTTATATTTTCACTCTCCAGACTCTCACACCTAGAGGTTTGAATCAAGAGTATGTCAATCATTTCTCTAAAAAAAAATAATTGGTTGTACTATGATGGCTCTTACTATATACAGTTATATTTATATATTTTTCTAGATTCTGACACAATTATTTGTTGGTTTTACACGTTGTACTAATGCAAGTTATACAGCAAAATATCTTATCCCTGGTACAGGAACTGCATACGTCTTAAGCCTTTGTCTCATGGTTTTACGCCGTCTCAGAGTTTACCCACCAATTAAATATTTCTGGTTATGGGTCCACAGTCTCAGACAGCTGTGTTGGTTTTAGCTGATGGGATAGTGCTTATTGTCAATGACAATCTGGCTGGATAAACATTCTCTCATTATCCTGCTAGTCACATGCAACCGCTCTCTTGTACATATAGTGCACATAAATACACCGATACTGCTGGCAGAGCATATGGAAGTGTCAATAACACAGACACTTATGCATATGCCGTAACATCTGTCCAATCACCCCCCAGCACAAGTATAGTAAGTTCCCATCTGGGAATGATTTTTTTTTTTATCTAAAGAAAACAGTGGTGTAACTTTCTCTTTATTTTGCTTTCTAGGAAAAATCTGATTTTTAAATGGTTTTCTGTAAAGCAATCAAATCTTAATCTTAGGATGTTTTCCAATTATGTCCCAAGATAACCTACCACTAATATTAAAAAAAGAACATAGCATCTATTCTTCTTTTCTTCTTCTCTTTTATAAACATGGTTTGGTTACCCATTTGGTTGCCCATCTACACACCTTCTCTGAATAAGTCTCGTTAGTTCTTCCCAACCAATCAGCTCCCTGCCCATTCCTCGGCCTAATCACCTCATTCATCTCATCTGAGCTTCTCCACCCATCTCTCCACCTGAACATCATGCTCTTGTTAGATCAGTTTGTACATAAGTCCTGGTTTTCTTTGTTGGATCCTTAATTTTGTTATGAGAGTTTCAGTTTTGCCTTGCCTGCATTGGAGATTGAATAAAAATGATTTCGCCAAGTTCCTGTTGTCCGTGATGTCCTGCATTTGGCTCCACTTGCTCCACTCTCCCTGACGCAGACCAGATCAAGCCAAATGTAAGAAAAATGTTTAATTTCTCCATTCAGGGTTCTTTCCATAATGTTGTCAGCCATGTATAACAACAATCTGAGCCTGTCATGGCAAAAACAAGCACTTTTAGTGGACGTAAAGTGACGCTGCCAGATTGCCCCAAGTGATTACATTACAGCTTGTTTAGCGGCTGGCAGCTGCAGTGTTCTCCCTCAATACTGGACAAATTTCAAAAAACGTTGTCCACATTAGTCACTTAGGCACAACAACATGGAGAAATAGGCTTCAAGTTGGGAAAATACCGAAGCTAACCTTTAACAGGCCTTTAGTCAAAAGTCTGAGCCTTCCTCTACATATTAAGTGACTCATTTAGGGAGACTTTCCAGCATTTGGGGTTGTAATTACGGAGAAAATACACATTTTGAGCTTCTTTCAATATGTGACAACTTCATTAATAGAACACCACAGGAGTTCATAATGAGACTGTAATCTTTATCAAATATGAAGGAGGCATACCAGTGTCCTAGATCAGCTCCATGTTTGAACAATAATGATTCGCTGTCTGTGCTCCTCTTAAAACACAGAATGCTGCAGCCGGCGTCAGCTTCAACCTTTCTAAAATCCCCCGTGTCATCCGCTTCATAGATCCCCTCCTTTGGCTGTACTGAGAGGGGATTGACACCTGCATATCTCCAGGCCATGATCCAGCCCTATAGCTGTATACCTCCCGGCCATAATGTGCCCAAACCCATCAGCCTTGTGTTCTGCATTCTGACACTTCTTTTCAGACAGGCTCGACCCCACTGCCAATGGTGTACTGACCTTCCCACTCTGCCTCTCAAGTATACTTTTTAGACATATTTTTAAGAATTAAAGGCAGAATGACGAGGGTTTTCCAAGAAAACAATGTAGACTCATACAAAAATAATCCCTCTGAGACATCACTTATGACCGTGTGTGGCAGTGTCTGTATCTGCAGAGAACCTGCCCTCTGCCTGTATTTTCTTACTTTGCTGTGTTCGGGACATTTCTGGGCATCAACCTGTATCAAAACATAGGGACCAGGTGCCATCATTGTAAGCACACATCCAAGGGGCAGCTACGAAAATGGCGGACACAGCACAAAAAAAACAAATATTGCGCCAAGCGGACAAAGCTCATTCCAAAACTAGATTGAATATCAGAGTTGACTTTCACCCGCTGGTTAGCACCCTGGCAACGGTCAGGGGGTGTACGCTTCTGAGGACGTTGAGACGGGGCCAACTTTCACTGTTGTGTTTACAAACCATATTGGACAAATTCTGCTCTTTCTTCCTTTAATTATTTTCCTTCTCTCCAATGGCTACTCTTTGGCCTTAAAAAAAACTGCTCGGGCGTCTGGTT
>CAKALG010007797.1:0-11610 GCA_916700815.1 Helicolenus hilgendorfi
AATAACTTTTTATTTTTATGTTAAAAAAATGATAATAAAATATACCCAAATTCACGAATATGCAGGATATTACTATTAACATCCCTGTAATATTACGTCACGACGTCTGCTGTATTGGCCATGTGTTTACTACGTGTTTATTTGCATATAGAGCAGGGAAGTGAGATCGGATCACAAGTGGCCACTCAAGATGTATGTGGAGACGCATTCTAATGCCGGGTGAGAAGAGACGTATTTAAAGCTGTCCATTTGTGTTTCGGATCACTCAGGACGCATGTTAATGCCAGGTCTGAGCAGGGCCTTAGACAAGCTTCCATATATACCTGACAAGATTACGATTCAGTGTGGCAACAGACGGTGGAAACATTCGTGGGTGTCTGGTGGACGTCTACGCGTCTAAGCTCATCAATTAAACAAGCATCCCGTCGAGCAGATGACCAAGTTGCCCTTGCTCACTCCACAGTGGGAAAGGAATCAAACTGAGCAGGCTTGGGGCAGTATAGTGCTCCTTAATTTAGGAACAGCTAAGCTCGGAGCAGGCACACTTTGAAGCACACTGCTCTATCAGCAGGATCAAAGTCAGCGTGCACAGGAATGCCTGAGGTGATGCTGATAACATGGCCCACACCGAGTAGAGTGCAGCAGGGAGATAACAGAAAACAACAGGATGCTTTGTGAAAGGCTGAAGCTTATAGCCGTTAGCTGGCTCATATGCTAACTGTGGTAATTCAGTGTTGCAAAATTACAGAGGCCACTGTGTCCAAGTAAGCCTGGTCACAGTGCTCAACCAGTAAAACGAACACGGAGTTCGGTGTTTATAATTGATCGACTTTTTTCACCATTACACAAATCCATTTGTTTCTGCCAAAACAAAAAAAAAGTATCTTTCAGATTACAGCCAAGGTTTTCTAGCAAACAGCTGGGGGGCAGTTCTCAGCCTGATTATCAGTGGCACGCTGAAAAATCTGTTTTGTCACACCCTGGGATCCAAAACACCAAAACAAAATCTTAAATTTTTGGTGTTGGGGTGTACCTCAGCACTGGGCCACAGGTCATGGATGACTCCCTTGATTCTGTCCACCACCTCCAGTCTCATCTTCTCCTCCTCCGGCCGCGGGGAGATGTACTCATAGAAGTCATTGACCTCCTCGTGCAACCTGCATATGACACAGAACAACATGTTGTGAGAAGAAGGTTTTTTTTGGTGGTAATCCAGTGAATTAAATAGCCAGACCATCATTATTTCCATTTGAATGATAAACAGCACCCAAAGTCATGCTGCACATAGATGCTTTGCATATAGACAGACATCGAGAATGAACATGCACACAGTAGGTACTCATTGAATAGTTTTATCCAAGAAAAGCTGAGCCTCCCCCCCGACGTCATCTCACTTAAAAAAATTACAAATCCTCGAATAAAATGTTCAATTTCAATATGTGAGTCAGTGTATTAAATGAGTTAGTCTTGTTTATTAAATCAACTTTCTTTAATGAATAAAACCGGTCAGTTCTGTTAACACAAATAGTGATGATGTATTGATGGATTTGGCAAGTGAATGTGATCTTTTTTTGTAACGACTTAATTAACCTACTATAATAATGTTAAAGCCAAAATAGATTTTTTTCTTATTATGTTTCAAGAATTCATGATACTGTTAGATTGCTGATAAACTGCCCCGTTAATACAGGCGCAGGCCTCCCTTTGTGTGCGTTTAGCGGGACAGCTGCAGTGAAAATGTTGTTTTTGAAAGGCTAAACTCCAGCAAATACAGACTGAAGCAAAATATGTTGTTAAATTTTGCAACTAAGTAGCAAAAAAATATATCTTTTTAAATAGTTTTATATACAGACTTATAAATGTATAAATTATCTAGTAAGTGTGTTCTTAATATTTTAGTTATACATGAGCAAATCTAATTTTGACAACCTCAGAGCAGACAAATCCTGGTGCATCCCCTGTGATCTTTGGCGCCCCCATAAGGGGGGTTGGGAAACACTGTTCTAGCAGGTTGATGGTGATAAGAACTAAGACATAGAACAGACCATTGAAAACATCAAAACAGTACAGATCAGTGTAACTTATATTGTTCACCATCTTAAAACAGATCAATTATTAAGTTAATTTGAACAATTCAAGGCTAGTGAGATTTAGCAATATCCCATATCATACATTCATTTCAGCCAGGAGACAGAGGAAAATGAACATGTGAAAATGTTCCTGTTCTCTTGGTCCAATCTCTGCACTCCTGCAAACTGCTAGCAGAGCAAAAAGACACAATATGCAATGCCAAGGCACTGGGTGCCAACAGTCACTGCCACAGATACAGATGTCAGATATCGAGTCACACTGACTCGGTGTCAGACATAGATAATACCTGTGTTCTCTTCCTTCTACTTGCATATTTACACCCCTACAACTAATATCAGATTAAGCTGAGAATTGTTCACACCTCACAAGGGTGTCCATTATCTCACTTTTCTCCTCATCCATCTGTATCAAAGCACTGAAATCAAATAAACTATATACGTTTGGTAATGGGAGTAAAACGGTTAGTGTGGTTCAAATGTCCAGGCCTGTTGGAAAACTGAATATTAACTGTAGTATCTCCCTCTGCAGTGATAGAAAGGCGTCACAGAGTCAGGCAGCTGGACGCAACAAATCTCATGACCAACAGTTGAAGACTTTTTTTACAAGGCAAACCCAAGGTATGAAATCATGTAACAGGGTGTTGTTCAAACAAAGTCTCTTAAAAAGAGCAGCAGGCATCCCCAGTTCTCTGAATACTTCCTTTATCAGCTTTCCTCTGGAGGTACAGGTAGATTCATGTTTATCATTGGTTGGAATATTAGTTTGACTGATATGTTCTGTCCTAATGAGTCGTCTATCAGTTGTCTGATACGGGTGGAGGTTAATAATTACTGAAAACTAAAAGTGGACGGCTTTTTTCCAGGAAGAGAGTGAAAAAAGAGAAGCAGCTGTGTTTTTAAAGTTATCCCAAACCAACTATTTATTTTTTGGTAAGGCTGAGCAAAAACAAAACAAAACAGGAACCCCTACTGGGTCCCAGTGTTATGTCAGTAAAAGAAAAAAACAGTATGCTCAGTAAGCAAAGGGACCGCATTTGTCCTTGGAACAGGTCGCTCTGCCCACATGCGTTGACCTTTCTACTGACCAGTTTTGTCTACACACACACACACGGGGACAAGTCTCTGTGGGCGGACAAATACGAACATGATGCACCCACACTCAGAAGCATGTACACATGTACATGTGCACAAACAACCGTACGGAGCCAGATCTGGCCAATAACAGGCACACTCCCCTTGGCAGACGATAGAGAAAGAGAGAGGAAAAGTGATGTTTTTGCTTTTAAAAATAAAATAAGGCAGCGAAGTAAAGCCCGCGTTTACCACAAGAAAAACACTAGCAGCTACCACTGACTGACTGACTGCCCCAAAGAGCACTGTATGTGCGTCTAGTGTCTGGGTTTTATGTAACATGAACACTTCACCTGACAGCAGTCAAAGTTGACTGGGTTTCACCTTTATTATTTCTCAGTCTAGCTACAGAAAGCACAGGATACAGACGCAGCACTGAAAGGTTGCTGGTCTGCTAACCATGACAGGAAAATATGTGCAGAATAAAACTTTCTTGTCCCTAGCCAAATGCTATCACGGTGACCTTGAGAACAAAAACGAACCCCCAAACTCCTGCAGCCAAACTGCTGAGCGGCCAAAAGTACACTGATTAGACCGACAAAAACACTATATTAATAACACAAGATGCTACATAAAAGTGTGCACACTGCTACACTTAAATATGAAATATAAACCAAGACAACTGGTATGAATGCTTATCAGACATGTACACTACAGCACTTCATCTTTTAGAAAGTTATCAAAGATATTAACCGTCTCAACTTGGGCTGTAACTAATTATTATTTTCATCATTGATTAATTATTTTCTTGAATAATCAGAAATCAGCGAGACTAGAAAAAGGAGAAAAAAAACCCTAAAATAAATGCCTATCACAATTAGTTTTGTTACAAACAGTCCAAAACTTGCTTTTGAAAAAAATGATATAAACCATTGATCAATTATGATAATAGTTAATTAATTTTCTATCAATCGACTTATTAAATAATTGACCAATCATAACAGCTCTAGTCTCGACACTTGTGAGATAAACAGTAAAGTTAGCAAGTTACAAGGTGCACGTTAAAAGTGAGTATGCTTGCAAAGTATTTGATTGACTAATGCAGTCCACAGATAAATGACGTTAAAATTAGGCATGTCCAAATCCTGAACTGAGTCCTTTAATATTGGAGTCCCATCCATTATAATATGCCTGGATCGGCCCCGATACCGACCCTTTGGATCTGCTCGGGACATCCCGAATTTGAAGACTGACAAAGTCAAGCCAGAACCAACTTTTTTTGGACAGATTAACCTACATTCGGGGTGTGCCAAGACAGTGGTCTTATTGAAATGAATGAAGAGGCTGTGTGTTTAATGTGTTGCTATTGTTGGCCTGAATGTGGACTAACTGGCTGCTCACAAGACTGAATGTAGTGAATGTAATTTATGTAGGGTATTACTGAAAATGCAGATGAATGGAGGGTTGAACAACTTGTAGTAGTAGTACTCACTGTAAACAGCGAGCCACTACGTTAACACTACGACAACTAGGGGTGTGAGAAAATATCGATACACATGAGTATCGCAATATTATGTGTTGTGATGCAATATACAGTATAAATGTGTTATTTTCGCCTATTCTAAAACGGTGTATTTCTGGTGTGTTCTTACTATGACTAAAATTAGATTTTAAAAAATCACATGCTTAAACAGTATCGCAATATATCGCAATATATTGAAACGTTACCCCTGTATCATGATATGTATAGTATCGCCAGATTCTTGCCGATACACAGCCCTCATGACAACACAAGTTCCCTGTGTTGCATATTGTATCAGAACTGTTCTTTCTCCCACACAGACAAATAATGGTTTTATCCTCAGAGAGCTGAGCACAAATAAGTCAGTAAAGTGAATTGAATGATTTCCTTTCATTGACTTGAACGTTGTTCAGACAAAAATATATGGTCCGCTGGATATTAGGTTTCTATCCTTTATCCCAGCATTACATGGGACTCCTACCTTGTTAATGGGGTGACCAAGACACCCCTTTGTCTTTCAGATAACAGGTTGTTTCAATTTCATTGTTGTTAAATGTGTTTGTTTTTTGTCAGGTAAGAGGAGGAAAACAGTTACAGTTTCCATTTGTTGCCCCTCCTCTTACATGGCAGCTGACAACCACTCTAAATTTTAATGACCTAATCTCTTTTCCTGTTGCAGAGACTCCAGCCTCTATCACAGAAACATTAGGTTTCATTTAAGGGTAAAAGAAACTCAGCAGCTACAGTCTGCATTACAAATCAGTTTTGATTTCAGAGAACACAGCTCTCTGTAGCTCAATTACGTATCACTAAGACACCTCATCCCGAAACCTAACACCAATTCAAGATAATTTAATGTGTTGTAATTGAACTGAAGGATTTTATAAGTTTGGGGAACGTTTGACCCCATTTAGCTTTAATGTATTTTTAGAAATATCAAGCTAAAAAAAGGGCATTAATCCATCTTTATGATTCGCTTCTATAAGAGTGCAACATAATAAACTAAAAAACATTGGTGGTAAAACTGACATCCTGAGATGTGGGTAGTTCCACTCCACAACAGCAGCACCAATAGGTTTCATTTCACAGCAAACAGGGCGCTACTGCTCCCTTGTCATCACGTGTTGAGAGCAACCATAGAAATCACATCTCATGCCCCACCTTCTTGGATCAAGTTTCATCTCAGCCCTGCGCTTGCCTCGGGAGCACATGGACCCTTGGCACTGCTTATCAGATAATCCCACTTGCCTATATCATAGTAATGTTCTGTAATCTCTCAAGGAACAGATTTCCAGAGCTGAAGCTTCCAGAGGATAAAAAATGTTCTCTCTCTTCTTTAGCACTTCTTCTTTTCCCTCGGGCATGATTATTGTAGTGTCACTGAAATGTTGCCAGTCATGTTTACTGAGGCAGTTAAAAGCTCGTCTTGCTCTGTATGTATGACTAAACTCTGAATGAAGGATAACAGGGAAAGGGGATGAAGGGCTGCAATGGAGGATAAAACCAGTGCTAAACGTCCTTCTGACAGCAAGTCAGAGACACACTGAGTGTTGATAATCGGAGGACTTGTGATTCCTTGTCTAGGTTTTGCAGTGTTCACACCTACACCAATTTAGGGCTTCAACAAACGATTATTTTCATAATTAATAAATTGTTTGGTCTCTAAAACATCAAATCATGACATGAAAAATGCCCATCACAATATCCTAGAGCTCAGATATTCAGTTTACAATCACGTTAAGACAACAAAAAGCAGCAAATCCTCACATCTGAGAAACTGGAACCATCAAGTGTTTGGTAGTTCTGCTTGAAAAATGACAAAACAATTAGCCACACGTGGAACCGTAATGGCACCTTCAGTTCCCCTCGAAGTTAAGTGTTAGCTCTGTCAGCAATTGTTGCCCCTGTTAGTGCTGTAAGCACTCTTAGCGGTTTCGTGTTCAGAGCAGACAATCCCGGCTGTATGGCTTGTAGCTGGTGCGGTAGTGAGCCAATCACACGTTGCAATAATTCGAAGAACACTCGTGGTGATGGGCATAGATCAAAACAGTCATCTTTTTCTAGCTCTGCGCACAAAAAGGATCGATTGCAGGTATCGTTTGACTGGAGAAGTTTCGATACTACTTGGTACTGGTACAGATACCCAGCCCTAGTCATAGTACTGCCACCAGTATTAGTTGTAGGTGTCGTGCATTGTCAGGCAGTGTTGTGCATTTATACTCAAAGTTCGGGCATGATAACTCAATAGCCATTTACAATATCGTTCAATGGTCATAGAAATGACCGGCCTTAGGCATTTAGGTTACAACTTTCTTTTCTTTCATTCTCTCCTGATTTTGTTGCAAATTGCAAATAATATTTTCTGACTAAATAAATGAACAAATAAAGCACACCTAACCTTAGTATAAGATCAGACTCAGCACATAAGCCTGGTTTATGTATTGGAATCAGTGTTGGGACAGAAAAAGTGTTATCAGTGTATCCCCATTGCTCTTGCAATCCTCCGTGTTGCATATCATCATGTTTTTGTATTATGAAATATTGCTTCACAATGAGCTACAGGACCCTCGACATTACTACCAGAGCTGCAATGATTAATCGATTAGTTGTTAACTATAAAATAAATCGGCAACTATTTTGATAAACAATGAGTTATTTTTTAAGAAAAATGAAGTAAAAATTCTCTGATTCCAACTTCTTAAATGTGAATCTTTTCTGGTTTCTTTACTCCTCTGTGACAGTAAACTGAACATCTTTGAGTTGTGGATAAAACAAGACATTTGAGGACTTCAACTTGGGCTTTGGGAAACGCTGATGACGTTTTATAGACCAAACAACTAATCCATTAATAGAGAAAATAATCAACAGATTAATCGACAATGAAAATAATCGTTAGTTGCAGCCATAATTCCTACAAAGCCTCTCCATGAAGGCACCGCAACACCTTGTCAAGAGAATCATAGTTCGACCTTTACGCGGCTGAAAGGAGGAGGAATGGGAAGGCAAGGGAAAGAGAAAATGTGGGACAGCAAAGGTAAAGAGAGAGGAAGGAATGAAGGAAAGCTGGGAAAATAGAGTGAAAAGGAAAAAGGTATATGGCCAGATATACACATAAGGTGAAATAGAAAAATAGACAGAGAAAGGGAGAGAGAGAGACAGGGGATTGGGTGTGGTGCTGAAATGCCTTCATGTGAACGAGAGCCATCTGTTAAGTTGGGTAGGATGAAGGAAAAAGGAGGTTATTGTCGCATCACACTGAGCCCTACTTACTGACTATTCAGATATTTTGGCACTACGGTACAAAGGTGTCTTTCAAAGCGTCTGTATAGCATATATTTAGAATTTACTACCTAAAAACAGGCATGCTGGAACATAACGTTCATGTGTCAAAAAACACCTGCCTGAAGCATGAGATTGCTGATGGATGAACGAGCACAATGCCTCAGTGTTATGCATTAGATCAGGTTGGTCATTGGTGAAACAGTTGTGACCATTGTTGTGGTCATATTGTCCCAGAAAGAGTCCCAACATCATGACCCTTTTTTTGCAAGGGCTTGAAATTTTGGACCTCGGCATCCTTTGCAACAAAAGAGGGTAGCGTATGTCATGTGACACTGCTTCTATCTACGTTGAGAGGGTTGCCAGGAGGCAAACAAGTCGCATCCCACACCGCTTTTCAAAACGAGGACAACCACAAACCGAGGCAAAGGTGTCAATGTCTCGCAGATGGCAGATTCATTAATGTTTCATCAATGAACTGATCCGGGGTGCTAAGTGTTGGCCGCTGGGACAAAACGGCTCAAGTTACAAGACACCCAAACACCGCTGACTGCTAGCCGCAGGCTAGGTCATGCCTGAGTGATGCAGCAGAGTGCTGTGGTCAAAACAGGAACAGACGGGACTATAAATATGGTAATACCAGAATAAACACTTTGTTTAGTGGGCTTGGAGAACCACACCAGTATAGCGTCAACCATTTGTTGATTGTCTGAGCTTTCTAACTGATCTGGTATCTGTGTAGGAACTAGGGCAGTCGCTTTTTATTTAAAATTCAAAGTACAGTTTGAATGATGTAAAAAAAAAAAAAAAAATCAAATGTACAATACGTAACAATTGTTCCAAATCTATTCCAATTGTATATTATATTTCTTGGTGTGAAATACCTTCAATGTACTTTTGTAGTGTAGCTTGCAACTTTCACCAAAGTTTTATGGCTGTAGCTCGACTACTGCCCATGGAGTAGCTTGTACAGTTTAAAAGTAGCTTTCCTAATACCGTGTCATGTGTCACCATGTGTCACATAACACATGTTTACTATTAGTGTATAAAGGCAAAGAAAAGTTAGGATTCAACACAAACTGTCCTAAAGTTTTTTTTTATACATCTCTTCAATATAAATATCAATACAAATGGGAAGAATAACCTAAAGCAAATGTACCACATAAAGTAAATGATCTTACTTCTTACTATTCATTTTTAAATGCATATACATATACATATAAAATTAGCGCTGTCAAAGTTAACGCGTTAACACCACTGAAAATGGGTTGTATGGGTACCCACGAGTCTCCCCTTTACAGACATGGCCACTTTATGATAATCACATGCAGTTTGGGGCAAGTCATAGTGAAGTCAGCACACTGACACACTGACAGCTGTTGTTGCCTGTTGGGCTTGAGTTTGCCATGTTATTATTTGAGCATATGTTATATGCTAAATGCAGTACCGATGAGGGTTTCTGAGCAATAATTGTCATTATTTTGTGTTGTTAATTAATTTCCAATAAATAATATATACGTACATTTGCATAAAACAAGCATATTTGTCCACTTCCATGTTGATAAAATTATTAAATACTTCAAATACATACTTCCTTTACGGTACATTTTGGACAAATAAAAAAATGTGTGATTAATTTGCGATTAATCGTGATTAAATATTTTAATCGATTGACAGCCCTAATTAAAATTAAATTGAATTATTCTTTGTTAATTTAGCATTCCAAGTTTATTTCCCTGTAAGCTTTAATATTTTAGTACTAGAACACCAGCACTGAAAATGTGATTTCAAGGCAACACTAGCACAGTATCACAAAAAAAGAAAAAAAATTATTAACTTAGGCCACGACAAAAGGAAATTGTCAAAGCTCAGCCGTTCTGTACACATGCTGAGAAGGTCACAGTCTGAGCACATGCTATGAAAAAAAACCAGAACACTGTGTGTCGCTCGCTGACTGCATCAGTCTGGAGCATGAGGAGGGCTTTCCATTGGACAGGAAGAGGAGGCAAAAAAAAAAGAAAAACACATTCCTCACTACACATGGGAAGGCTGAGTTATGGAGAGCTGCCCACACGTGCTGTTCAGACGGGGCCTGTTTCACCTACAGTCCAAATGGCCAGCGTGCAGGCTTCTCTATCCACCGGCTTACACGCTTTGGCTGAGAGTCAGCCAGCGAGCTGAGAGGGGGAGAGCGTGACATAGATGTCAAAGCGACCAGTAGAGGCCGGAACCACAGTTCTAATAATGGAGCTTCAGTCACAGAGGTGCTATCTGTGTGCGGGGGATTATAAATCTCCAAAAGACAGCGGCAATAAATGGCAATAAAAGCATGAGCCAGGGCTACTCATCAGTGAGCGATTAACCACACATTTCATTAGCCTGCAAGTGATGTTCTGCTTCGCCGCTTGGAACTAGCTGCCAACGACCAGGCTCCACTAAAATTAAATCAAGTATAGGTTGCTCTGTCATTACTACCATTTTGGGAATAAATTGCATCGCATGAATAAGACATTCAACACATGTTAGGAGGATGTGAGGTTACAATGAAGACATCGGGAGAAAAGAGCAGAAGCTTTGCATTCACAGACAGGCTAGCGAAACAAGCCCTGCAGAACAAGTAGCACACACACAAGAACTATAGGCGGGGTGCCCTTATGCACAACAGTAAAGCTCTAAAATAAATACCTGGATGTTTCCAAATATTTAAAAAATTGTCCCTTAATAAAGATTTTGTGGTGAGGGCATACATAAATTAAAAGACCAAAACCTTTTGTGGGTAACCTATCAACTAAACTAACTAACCTTTATTCAACTGAAGAACTGGTTGACCTGCAATCTAGGCTTGCCAAATATGTACATGACCCAGTTGTGCTGATAGTATACATTTTTCATACCATAAAACTCATGATAACCAATCTACGGAACTGCAAAACGTGAAGATAAGACATTTACAAAAGAAACAAAAGGGCAATAGACGTGACACTGCGTAATAATGAGGGCAACTATTATTATTTATTAAAGATGGGGCCTGCTAGCTGGTGGGACATTCATTTAGCAGACATTAAACAGATCAGAGCAGAGAGAGGCTGGCTGGGCTGCCTCACTTACAGTAGCCAATGTCCTCAGTCCTGCTCCCAATTATATTCTCATGTTTCTAATGTTTTCTCACAACATGAATTTCACTAAATATGCATACTGGGACCGGAACAGGATTATAAAGCTAGCTAACATGACTGCAAACCATTCAACAGGGGTTATGCCCTGATATTTTTATTTTACCAAAGAAGCAGTGTATATAACTGGCTAAATGCTAGCACTAGCTTCCTCCATTTGTGACAACCTCTGTAAGATCAACTCTGAGAAGACAGTTTGCTTGAGGTGAATGCTACGAGCAGGTTTACTATACTCGTTTTTCATGTGTACAGCCAGGCTTGCCAACCCCTCCCGAATTGCCCGGGAGACTCATGTTTTTCCTCGTCCTCTCCCGGTTTCCTCCCAGAATCACAATCCCTCTCCCTTCCGTTATCTCAACCTGTTTCTGGCACTGTAAAGCGTGAATAAGCCCTACTGTTTCCACCCGAGGCGACAATACAGCTACACTTAATGTTGTTTCCCAGTGGAAGAGATGCTCGCGATACAAGGCAGTTT
>CAKALG010007799.1:0-12158 GCA_916700815.1 Helicolenus hilgendorfi
ACACAGCTCAGTACGACGCCTCTCCACACGGGCGACTACCTTCAGCCTGGACGCCTGTGACCCCGCCGTCCCTCTGATGGATGGTCTCTGAAGCTTGGACAGATTTGGTCATGAAATGATGTCTGCAGGATGTTTGATCTGCTGCTACTTAAGAGAAAAATCAACCCCGAATTAAAAAGTTTTTTTTTGTTTCCAAATCACATTTTACAGGCAAAAGACTGTTTTCAGGTTTGGGGCACTTGAATTAACCCTGAATTAATTAAGAAGTTTTCACCTCTTAATTGGTACAAATAGGAATCTACAGAGACTTTGAGTTCTTTGAGTAACCCTTAAAAATGTGCTTTGGTCTCAATAAATCAACAAGAGTTTCTATATGTTTTTAACTACAAAAAACAACCTAAATGAATATGTTTTATTTTTGGTTGACTTTCCCCTTGAATTCAGCAAATGTTTTTGTTCCGCAAACCAGAAAAACACATATTTTAATGTTTGTAAACCCAAATTCATTTTAACCTGCTTATATTAAGCAGATACAGTAGCTCCATGATATTCACAGCAAAACAACAATGTACAGTTGAAAATGTTAAATGATTTTAAACATTATTTATAGTGTAAATGAAAAAATAATTGAGGTTTACCATGTAAATAGATAAATGACTTTTTGTACCACAATGACACCGTTTGAGATATTATGTTCCAGATGATTTTAAAAATGAAATGAAAAACATCTAATGTCAATATTCTGCTATGCAGACGATACACAACTTTCCATATCATTAAAAAAAACGTCATGGTCTCTCAAGTGGCTGTTTTTGAGGCCATCTACGTGACAATAAAGACTTGAATGTGCTTTACTTCCTGTTGCTCATTGCACACTACACTGCTCTTGTTGTTTAAGTTGTCCAGATTCATCCACTGTGGTCACAGTGACAAGCTGATAACATTAGAAGTGAGTGATTTAAATGGGATGGAACCAGATCTCTGGCCCATTTATTTCAACCTTATATACTGGCTATGTACTATCCTCCTGTGAGCATTTTTTAAATTATAATCTATATGAGTGGTCTGGTCCAGGGACCTCCAGGGTTTCTGTAGATTAATGGAGGTCGCCAGCAAAATGAGGGACATTTGACTGTTCTTTGGTTCCTTGGGAAAGAAAATTGGGTCAAATTTGGTTCCAGTCTAATTTGCGGTTCTGGATAAAATCTTCATTTCAAATAATTTCTACAAAAATCACAGGGTGTTCAGTCCACAGTACCTGTTTTGTTGAATAATTAACCTATACCCCCCCACCCCCCGCCCCCCAAAAAATATTAAACTCTTAAAAATTCTCCAAAACTCATCCCAAAATCCCAATTCCTGCCTTCCTATGCGTGTTTGTTAGTTTCGTCTTTCTTCATGTTGAACATTAGTTAGGCTGTGATAAAAAAATAAGCTGTACTGATGCTGCAGCTTCTGAAAAAGAACAAAACAAATAGAACATAATTAGAAAATGCACCTAAAATGAACTCGACTTTCCAAAAACACTGCTGTCAATGTGTTTGATCTTAATATTCATTCACACTATAAAAATGACAAGGAAACATTTGATTAGGGTTATTCAGTGTTTTTATTTGTAATTTCAACATCGGTTATTATAATTTTTACATAGAGTTCAAATTTGTGACGTTAGCTTAAAAACTCAAATCCTCCTGCTTTCCTTTTTGAGAGTAGAGAATGAGTGTTTTTCACACAAGGGTGAGGAATTACATCCGTGTACATCTGACGGAGGGTTTTGGCTGCTGGGACTGTGTAGACAGTGTGCAGATGTCCAACACGTGAGAAACCCCAGAGACCATTGCTCAACTTTTAACCCTCTCACTCGGTTTCCATTCACATGTCCCTGACATGAGGGCAGTCAGCTCCTAAAAGATATTGTTGACATTATGATTGTCTCCTGTGTCAGGGATCTTGTGAGCGTTGTGTACCAACTTATATCATACTCCATTTAACCACTTGGTTAAACACTCTAAGGTTCTTTATATTTTACTTCAAAGTTGGATAAAACATGTTTTTCACACCTTTGACAAATGACACATCAGTATCTGCATGTTCCAGTGATTCAGTAAAGCTAAATCGCACTTAATCACATGGCTGTACTATTTACGTCATATGAAATACTGCTAAAAGCTTTCGCGTCCTTGTGATTCAACCATCCGTTCCAGACGTATTTGAAACATTGTGATCATAAATAGAATTTCAAATAAAGTTAATAGAATGTATTAAATGGCCACCTGCAAAACTGTTTGCATTGCCCTATCACTTGAGGCCTTTAATCAAGGATAAATTAGATTAATAGTGTTTTCATTATTAAAATTGCAGAACTCTGTTCTATCCCCCTTTTAAGTATGCGCTGTGCTGTTTAACACCATCCTGTCATAGTGCGAGCCCAGACATGCATGTTGTTAATTAGGTGAGAAAAATGTATTAAGTCTTGTTAATACTGGCATGACACGAAAATTACCTTGTGACATGTGTTCTTTCATGTTTGACCCACATTATTGAACTGAAACCTTTGGCACATATTTAAAGGTTTTCAAAATAAAAATGGTTTCACAGGAATATTTTAACATCTTTAACTACAAATTTGCAATTGGCGACCAACAACATGTTCTAATTCAAAATAGTATGACCTTTTCTTCATCCTGCATATTTGGTAAAGCTGCTGTAAGCGAGATAACTACAGATCTCACTGACCAAAACCAACAAGACACACCCGAAGAAAACTCACCTTTTCTTTTAGGGGCACTCACAACCTTCCACTTTGGATCTGGGCCTCCACATCTGCAATATCACATGAGAAGCTTCAGAAGTTATACCACCAGAAAAGAATCAGACCACCTTTTTCACTACAATTGGCGATCCTGAACACAACCACAGCCCTAACGCTAAGCTTAACCACCTATGAACTACATCTAAACATAACAATGTGTTTAACAGGGGAACTTTAAATTTGGACTGTACTCAGCTAGAAACAAAGTGCTGCAATAAAGGCTAAATTCAGGGACGGGTAGTCTCTGAACCCATCAGACCAGCTTCCCATCTTTGCAGTTAGGGCTCACAAGCATCCTCCTTATAAAGACTTTTATAGTAAACTGGATGAAATGTTTAAAATAACCACTTGTACATTGCGGACAATTCCTAATTTGCTATTAACTTCTGTCTCCACAGACGATAGATATACTGCCACAGGAAAGACATCATGCCGGAGATATTCATGTGTTGCTGATGGTGGACCTCATACGACCTCGAGTGGTGATGATCAGGTAAGTTTGTAGAGAAATGAATCCATGATCTCAGTTATTTACAGTTAATCCGGATTGTTGGCAGCACGCTATAATACGAGGTAGTCTCCTTCCTGTTTGTAGACTCGATTGTACTAATGATGAAGCCCACCAGGATGCCACCCGATTAGACCGTTATCAGGCCATTAAGGGTGCGTTATCGGTTGCTATAAGCCCCATAGATGTGGGTCATTAGGGACCTACTACGCCTACTAAGTTGTAAAAGTGAAAGCGAAACTTGAAGGATCTATTGGCAGAAATGGAATATAACCTTAAAAGTATGTTTTCTGTATATTCACTTCGGTGGGTTTTCGTTACCTCATAATGAGCCTTTTATATCTACATAGGAAGCCGGTCCGCTCTCCACAGAGAATGCCATGTCGCAGCAACATGTTTGTACAGTAGCCCAGAATGGACAAACCAAACTCTGTTAACTTTTTCTGCTTGGGCCGGAGTCGATAATGTTACTCGCTCCCGTAGCCACCGCTCTCTCGCTCTTGCTTCACCACTCACTTCCCGCATATACACACTCTACGCACTGGCTCTGCTCCAAATGGCTCTAGAGCAAGCCATTCGTGTTTTTGCGTCGGCCACTGTAGCTCTCACACGGGAGAGGCTTCAGTTGGTTGCAATCTCACCTCACCGCTAGATACCGCCAGATCCTACAAACTGGACCTGGGTGAGCCCATCCATCGTCCCCGACCTCCACCAAATATGGAGTTTAATGCTGTCTATACTACAGCGTATACCGGATACAGTTGTGCAGCTGTTGACTGCATCATACTTCAGCTGATGTGAGCTGTAGGAATGAAGCATTATCTTTACATATTTCATCAGACCTTCCTGATTTTTTTGCTACTGAACATGTGTTAGCTGTGGATGAGCTTTTCAGTATACGTTGGAAAATAACATGCATATTAGATCGAAATGTCGCACTCGAGGTCAGGGCAACAATCCAAGTCATAAAGTACAAAACAACCATTGTCCTTTAAAATGTCATAAAAAAAAAAAATCTGTCAGTGTGTACGCAAGATTTCGTTCACCTCCATTTGTGTAACTGCAGATTTTATTGTGAAATTATGACCTTTTGTTTCATCTTTTAGTTTGCATTTGTGCTTAATTAAGCTGATTTTTTGGTGAACAATAGAGCACAGTTACTTAAAAAAGAATATTCAACAACAGTAATATGTGCAGAGTACATATGGTGTTTGAATATTAAGATGCAGAGTGACACAAAGCGCAGAGCGGTTGAGCTGTGAAAGTGTAAAGAAAGGCATTGTGGCTGAAGGGAAGCGAGGCCAGTCAACAGGCACAAGAGCCCATTCAGCCCAGAAGATCAAGGTCAGTGTATAAGGACATCATGACATCCTCCCCCTTGTACAAGTAGCAACCACAGACTGACAGGAAGGAACAGACATCTAATCCGCTAAATCGAATACACAACTGCATCTCACCAGTGGATGAAATGGCCTCTGTCTCTACGGTTACACCATGTGTGTGTATACTATTGTGTGTGTCCAATGGCTTTAAGTATACTGTAATGCATATCGGTGTCAAATCAATCAACAAAGACAAGGATAACGCCAAAAAAATATGTTTTTGTGCAGATTCATGCCCATAAATACTATTTTTCTTGGTGTTTTTATAAGGTTCTTTCAAGGTTTATGTCTGTTATAAACGAATGTAATAGAGGAATTGAAGGGAAAAAAGCATCAATGCATTGTAGAATGATATATACAATCATTCAGCTTGTGGTTTTGCTTTAAGAGCCAATTTAAATGTCCTGTTCTTATTATAAGGAATAATGTATAAAAGGGAGAAAAGATAATGGGACATCTATCAAAAAAAGAATCTAAAAAGCCATGAAGGCAGGGTATTTCTCTAAGCCTAATAATCCCATTATGATCCCAATGAAAAAAAAGCTCTGTCAAAGCAGGGAGCATTGACGCAAGCATGTCTTGACGTCAGTAGCTGCAGTGAATGAGGGATGGGAGGGGGGAGAGCCAGAGAGAGAGAGAGAGAGGGAGGCGTGTTTGCCTTCAGAAAATACCACGAAATGCCAGCGTCATTGGCATGAATGCAACGGTAGCTCTCTGCGCATATAGACGCACAGAAAAAAATTAATTTCTGAACTATTTGGCCTGACATCCAAGTGACACATTTTGGAGAAGGAACAGTATAAAGGTGCTGAACCTGGAAATCTAAACCAGATGTAGTAAATGAAATATGATCCCACTGACCCGAGAGTGTTCATTAATAAATCAGCATATGAGAGAATGGAGAGAGGAGGAGAGAGGAGGAGGAGAAAGAGGAGGAGGAGAGAGGAGAAAAGAGGGGGAGGAGGAGGAGGAGGAAGAGGAGAAGAAGGAGGAGGAGGTGAGAGGAGGAGGAGAAATGAGGAGAGAGGAGGAGGAGGAGATGGAGAGAGGAGGAGAGAGGAGAAAGAGGAGGAGGAGAAGGAGAAGGAGAGAGGAGGAGGAGGAGGAGGAGAGAGGAGGAGGAGAGGAGGAGGAGGAGGAGAGGAGGAGAGTGGAGGAGGAGGAAGAGAGGAGGAGGAGTGAGTAGGAGGAGAGAGGGAAGAGGAGCAGAGAGGAGGAGGAGGAGGAGGAGAAAGGAGGAGGAGGAGAGAGGAGGAGGAAGAAGAGAAGGAGGAGGAGTTGCTCAACTGGTGTCAGGCATCCATCTGTGAAAAGGAAAATGAATGTGTGAAAGTCATAATCTGAGAAGTTCTGTGCAGTTTTTATCCAAGTGGATATCTCTTGAATGCACGCACAGTTGTTGCAGTTGTTATAGTGAAAGAGCTGTTTTTTTTATTCTCTGAGTCGACCAGAGGGGGAAACTACCATCAAGCAATTTGTAAAAGCCAGACTGGTGGCGTCATTGCCTCCTCTCTATAGTAGCCTACATACGCGCAACACCACGTCTCTCCTGCTGCATTTATTCACACTTCGTATTCTCAAATTGCTCTCTCTGTGGTTCCACGCACACTGATGTGAAACGCAAAGACTGGTGATCATAATGTAAGATTAGATTTATTTTTGTAAAGACTTATTTTATACAGTATACACATATTGTATTCTGCTCCTTAAATTAGATCTGGAACTATATAATTTGGCTTTTGATGATTGAGATGATGTAAGAAGTGATGATGTGTCACCTTTTTGATTATCGGTGTTTTCAATTGTCATATAGGCTTGAGTTGAGGCATAAAAGTGGATCCTGTTGCACAGACCAAAAAAAAAAAAAAACATCTAATTTTACATTAACACAATGCGTGATTGTTCCATGTATGTCACTCTGGCACTCTGGATTAGGAGGTTTTGCGCAAGAAGAAGCGTCACAGACAAACAGAGTGTTATTGTCTCCTCCTCGTCGCTGCTGGACTGATGATGATGTTGTAGAAGAGAAGAAGGCAGGCTGTCGTAGTATACAGTGTGAGGAATCCTCTCCTCCTCCTCCATCACAGATGTTGCTGCAGCCGGAGAGCGTCGTTTTCTACTTAGTGCGCAGCTCAAATGTTGCCAAATGGACGCGCGCTTTGGCGCACTTTAGCGCGCAGAAGATAATCTCCGTTTACATTGGCCTCTATACTCTCTGCTCTCCAAGATACCCAAGAGTTCCTGTTGTGTCGGTCTGTTGTGCGTCATCCATGCCTGATTAGACTTGTAGTGTGACGTCGCCGCCGAGGCACCATTCAAGCAAAAAACACCTCATGCAACGTTGAGAATTGATATTTAAAGAAAAGCAACCAGCACCTTGCAGCTCACCTTAAGACGCGGATCAACAAGTTGCCTCTCCAGTGCGTAACTTCCATCTGAGCATAATCCAGGACGCACGTGATCGACACTTCATCTACAAATATTTCTCATTTTGTCAAGAGAGAAATAAGCTCCAGACTGTCCTGCAGACAGGAGAGGCATCTTGGATTACCATCTCCATACCTCTCCATGCCTCGCTGCGTCTCCAGGTGCTCGGCTGCTGGCCACCACATGGTAACTTTGCGCACACAGCACGCTGGAAAGAAAGAGGGCATAATAGAGAAAAAGGGATCTGAATGAATGGGACTGAGATTGATTCGCATTTCTCTTCTTCTCCTGCCTCCTCTCCCCTCCACAGACTGTTGTATGTGTTTGTGTATATCCTGCCGGTTGAAGGTGTCTCACGTTATCAGCAGATATCGATTCAGCTGGTGGATAGATCCATCACTCGAATAGGGGAGCAGCAAATGTCGAAGAAAAGGAAAAGTCCTGACGACCTGCAGGACTTTGAGGGATCTCCTCCTGCAGGATGCAGCAGCGACCAAGGTAGGAGCCAAAGTTGAACTGTGCAGCCATGTGTTGTCTTCAGGGACTGTTTGGTGACTTACAGACCATTTCTGAATTAGAACCACATATTTATTTCTAAGTCAGAGGCATTTGGGTCATGCACAGCCACTAAAGCTGCTGTGCTAACTCATTTAACCCAGTATTACAGTATTAAACCTGTATACAGGGACATGTTGCCATGCAATCACCTCTCCACTAAAATAAGTAGTTGAAGCAGCCATGTGTTGTCTTCAGGGACTGTTTGGTGACTTCATATTTTTTACACACCATTTCTGAGTAGGAACCACATATTTATTTATTTTTTATACTTTATTTGTTCCTTTTTTCAAGGCTGTTTTCATATCCACTGTTTGTAATTACAACAGCCTATAAACCAACTTTTAAGTACATGAGCTTACAGACAAACCCATCAAGTACACTGAAGAAAACAACCTCAACATTCAAATCCAAAACAAAACCAAGAAAATAAATAACAATAATAATAATGACAAAAAGAAAGAGTAGAGTCAAAAAACAAAACAACAAAACGAACAAAAAACCACACATAACAAAAAACAACCACAAAAAAAAACAATAATACAAAAATACAAGACCATTTCTGAGAAGGAACCACATATTTATTTCTAAGTCACAGGCACTTGGGTCATGCACAGCTACTATAGCTGCTGTGTTAACTCATTTAACCCATGCAGTATTTAACCTGTACAGTGACATGTTGCCATGCAATCACTTCTCCACTAAAATAAGTACTCTGATCCCTGGAAAACAATCTTGTGTGTTGCTGCGGATTACTTCTTTATAATCTCTCATCAGTCCTCAGTGGAATCGCATTTGTGTGACATCAGGTTTGGTTGCAGAACAGACTTTCATTCTTCAGCTACATGAAGGAAGTATAGAAACTGTGGCACTAGTCGTAGAAGCGTTGTTGGTATAGAGTATGGCTGTCATCACCTGTTGATTCAGAAACTGCATTATACACATTATGAACGGTGGTTCACCTAGATTTACTATATCCAGTCCAGCTGTAAAGGTGGGGTTAATTTATTGATATGCATTGTGTGAGTTCAGAGGGATACCATCATGGTGTCCCTGGTGTGCAACCAGGGGCCCGGCATGCTAATGGACTAACTTTTTTTGCACAGAGACAATAAAAATAAACTGTTGCTAAATACTGTGGATACAAATAACAACCCAGCAGCACAGAACCAACAATTATCCATTGGTAAATTCAGCAAAATAAAATAACACATTTTCTTTAAATAAAAGCAGAGCCATGATTGGCAATAATAAACTGAACATTAATAATAGTTATATTGTTAGTCAGTGTAATAAATGAATGCGAAATGAACTACTTTAAATATTCCAATATCAAACAATATCAATAAATAGCTGTGTAGTGGCCATTTGGTCGGAAAAATCAAAATCAAACTTAAATCAAAGGGCCACTGACGCAGGACACTTTACGCAGGCAAAAGAGTCCATTGTCCATGCAAAATGTATGTGTCTCTGATGATTTATTTATCAAAAAACAACAACAACAAAAAACACAAGCCCACTCAGGTGCATGCTGGTCCTACCTGCCTACCTATCTATATAACCACAGGTGCCCACAGTTTTACCCAATTCATGAACAAATGAAAACAAAATCCTAATTACTGTATGCGACAAACTAAATATAGGCTACCAAACAAGAAAATAATGAAACTAAACAAATAACTAGCAAAAGAAAACATTATCAAAAAATGAGTCCAAATAAAGTAAACATCTAGAATAATAAATCAAACAATACTAATTTTAAAACAACAAATAAATCGCTCCTACAAGCTGCTATTTGTAACTCCAAAAAGCCTGCAGTCACAAATTATGAGTCAATGGACAGAGACATGTAAAAGACCTCCCACCCCTCCTACAGAGGAACAAGAAGACACCCAAACTGAAAGAGGCGCAAAACTGGTTTGTGTCTAACAAACTGTGTTGTTACAGATCAGGTCGCTTTGAGATTAAACACCCGGAAGTGGAACCAGCGTTATCAACTACACAGAATTGAGGAAAGTAAAGCATAACATGTATAAGAACAGGACTGATTTTTGTTTATACTGGCTTTTATTTACCACCTGATGATCACGCAATAATTTGCCCACATTTATATTTTACACTAAGTCACTGAGATCATCCCCATGACTGGATTAATCCTTCCACTTCCGCGTGTTTAATCTCAAAGCGTCCTTAGCTGTAACAACACAGTTTGCTGCAGTGTGTAGTTATCGGAGATCGGTATGAGCACACAGTTTATGACCGTGTAGCCATGCACACGTTATTGTTTGTTGTATTGTTATATTACCAGAGAAGCGACAGAGGTTGTTTGTGTTGAGTGCACGCGTCCAAACTAGTTTTTTACCCAGTCTAGCAATCACTCAATGGCTTTGAGTAGTAATAGTCAACACAACTCTCTTTTTCAGGAGGCAGCTTTTGAAATACGTCAGTGTGGCTGCTATGCCGGCGAACACATGACATGATGTTGTAAGTTCAAGGCTAAGAACCGCATCACCTTGAAGCAGGGAGTCGTGCCTGCTTGCATGAATAGTCCTGTAGCAATGGAAACATGAGGACTAGACGTGTGGGCTGTTTCCTTTGCATCACTGAATGCGTCATTTGTAGATTTGGAAAATATGTATCCCTAATTAAACATACATTTCTGTTTGTCTTTTACTTTTCATCTCTTTCTAAGACTAGATCAGTCATCTCTGAAAATTACTGAATTTACTCTTGTTTTGCGCCACATGACGCCTTAAAAATTTGACTCATAAAAGGATCAGTTCACCCACATTACAAAAAAACTAACCTCTGGTAATAAACACCAAGGCATGCTGATGGTTATGCTTTTACCCGCCCGGTTTTGAGATATCCATCGCTGTGATCTCTGCCTCCACTCTAACACAACAGAGGTCAATGGAGTTCAGTTTGTTGTGCTTAAAGCATTGAAAAAATATTTCCAGAAATGTTATTTGCAACATGTCTTTCCAGAAACAGTGTCAAGGGTCCAAAGAACAAGAGTTTTCAGAAAGACTAGTTCTTTGGTAGAAAGTAGGTCCAATAAACACTGTTAGCAGTGACCTCTGTGGAGAAGCATTTATTCTAGAAAGACATTTTTAATGCAACTTTTTCAACGCTGTCAGCACTACAAAAAAATGTTTATTTACCACCAATGCATTCGGGTAGAGGCAGAAATCTTGATACCTGGACAAATAAAATCACATTCATCTGCATGGTTACCACTGGAAGTAAGCTTTTTATAAGTTGAGTGAATTGACACTTTAAAGGGATTTTTGAATTGGGGTTGTATGAGGTACTTATCCATTGCCGGTGTATTACCTATAGTAGATGACGATCGGCACGCTCCCAGTTTGGAGAAGCAGGCAGGAGTACCGGCATGGAAGCAAGGCAATGTACTGCTGCCCCATCCAGCAGCAAAATGTGGTTTAGCCACCTAAAAAACAACCCACCTTAAATAAATCAATATCAGTTTAAGTGTTCGCTATATTTAGAATATCTTGCCATCAGACAGCCCTTTCTGACGGTGAACTGAAGCCGATATCTATGTTCTTTTCAAAGCCACCAGACTCCTTTGACCAAAACAGAAATTTTACCTCACAGAACACAAGAGTTGCTGATCTAACCGCTGCCTCGACCGGTTAGTGTGTTTGTGTTATTGTGTAACTTTTGTGGATCTGAACCAACCCTTTAAGACCTCAATATAAACTCCTAGATGCAGTGCAGGATTTACGGTAAACACTATGGCTTCCTCAGGCCTTCAGACTTGTTTGTTTTCACTGGAGACGTGACCTGTTTGCATCACAGTCTTTGGCTCTGTATCCTTTTGGGTGCATGCCCAAATGAGAGTTTCCCTTGCTTAACACGGAAGGAGAGCCGGGCGCTTCCATCCCCGACTGTGCCTGGCATCTGTGACTACTTAGGGGGTACAAACACCCACTGAACTCCTCCCACTCGAGAGTCTGCATGCTTTGATGCAGGATGGCAGCGCTATGTTGTACAGCACACTGTCATAGCAAATGAAGATTTTAAACCAAGTTATTATACACTCTAAGGAGTGATTTATGAAGGAACCAGAGAATAAACTGTAACTTCTTACTAAAAAAATCAGGCATTAGTGCATAAACGAACAGTATAGTGATACAGTTGTAAGTGGCTACTGTTACAAAAAGCAGAGAAATACAATAAATCCATGATATATTTGTGCAACATGAGGCAAATCTGAAAACCAGTCACTATGGCGCTGCTACTGTCGCCGCTCCATTCACTGTCGCCTCTGAGGGCTTGAGCTCGTATTTTCTCATGGAGATCGTTTTTGTTCGCTCAGATATCCCCGGCAAGGCCAGGAGGGGAGGTGTAGAAACAGGGGCATTGAGATTCATATCAGGACCACAAAGCATTTTTTGTCTTGCCTCTTGGTGTGTGGAGCCTGGACCTGTCGATTACAGGGCCGCTCCTG
>CAKALG010007800.1:0-13096 GCA_916700815.1 Helicolenus hilgendorfi
GCTCTCATACGGCGGTTACAGCTGAAAACGCCGTCCCGACCGACGGTGCCGTTGCGGAAGTGTAGCCCCCAGGGTTGGAATTAACTATTTTGTCTCAGTGAGATGGATTCCAAAATCTACCAGCCACTACATAGATTACCATTGTTCTTTTGGCTGTTGAGTGAAGCAAATCTAGCAGCCACTTGCATATTTACCAGCAATTGGCTGGTGCTACTTTCCAACCCTAGTAGCACCCACCCTCCAGTTCCCCCTCAGGTTAACACTGTTAACTCTGTCAGCACTTTTGCCGTTGTTTCCACTGTTAGCCACCGGCTCAGCTGTCGCCATGTTGAGAGCCGTATGGAGGCAATAGAAATGCTCCCAATCTCATATTTAGCACCTTTAATCGATAAATTAACTAATCGTTGCAGCTCTAGTGACATTACCAGAACAGAAATAATAGGAACTCAAGTGGTAGTAAGTCGACCACTAGTTTTACCACCCTTTTTGGGAAAGAAACAAAGGCAAAATCATTACCTGATCGGTCTTGTAAGAGACCTACTTCAACTTTGACCACTGCTTCTCTTTGGAATGAGTGTTGATTATTAACAATTCAGGTGTGCTCACCTACAAATAAGTGGTTTAGACTACATGGCCAAACTGCAGGTTAATTTACAATATGTGGATTATCTGACCACTCATATTCCTTGACCTGTTGAGCTCTGTTATAGCATTATCACCATATTCCCAGATCTCAGTAATTAACTTGGTGAGTAAAATGGTATCATACCTAATGGGAATACCCGCCAAATCTATGAAAAATAATACCAGTGAGTTTTCCTTTAACACACACGTTTGTGCACTGACGTATTACTACAACATCATAAAGTTCCACACTAAAGTCTCATACTAATGAATCCCACTGAAACCCAAGCACTTGTAGTTAAGCCTCATTGCCTCACACTGACAGTGTTATGAGTGCTGAAGGGCTCCCTCGCGTCTTCCTGCCGTCCATACTCCTTCTTCCTTCTTCCTCCCCCACCTTTCCTCTCCCTCCTCACTTCGTTCCGTCCATCTCCAGCTCACTGAGTTATTGTCAGCGCAGACATGGAGCCACGTCGCATCATTAACCGCCTCTCGCAGTACGGTCCACTCTACACCCTAGATGCAGAGAACAAGGCTTTTATGTGCCGGCTGATGGACGGTCTAATTCTCTATTAATGGGGGCAACGCAGCCTCATTGCTCATTAAAAATGAATGGAGACAAGCTCTCTGCACTCATAATTACACATAGACACACCTGGGTATGGCCGACCCTGCGTAACACGGACAACAGTGGGCACTTAGAGAGACACATACAGTGAGATGCAGGCCGGGAGGAACAGACGCACACAATAACAAACTATTTCAGAAGAATAAAAATAAGGTTCCTGGAGTGACAGTCGCACTGTAGCAGGATCTCTTTCTCTCAGGCCTTTTTAATAAGCCATAATGGTGAGACTCAAGTGTTTTCAAGCAATCAAAGCAGCAGGATTTGCGTCATAAAAAGTAAATACAAGCCTGTTGAGTAAATGAAAGGCCCCAACAATAGAAAACAAGCACAAAAAAAAACACATTTTTTAAAAGGTTTGATGCTGGTAGAGACAGGAAATAGTGTTACAAAAGATTCATTCCAGGTAGGTCAAGTGGAACGATGCACTTTGACACATATAGAGAGATGAAATATTTAAAAAGTAAAACAAAAGCTGACAGGAGAGTGAACAGCAACAACATACTGAAGGTGGACTGAAGAGCTACAGAGAGAATTAGTTAAAGAGAGACAGAGCGCAATGCAATGAAGAGACTGGAGGTTAATGACGGCTGTCTTCGCTCCGATAAAACAACTGTATGGAGGGTGCTGCCATTATGCTAAAGCAGGCAGGTAATTAACTAAAATGCCTAATTAATTCCAATGAAAGCGAGACGCAGATGAGCGAGGCAGAAATGCAAAATGATGACAAGTGACAGTGAGATTAAGAACGAGAGAGAGAAAAGTGTGGCGATCACTGAGTCGGAGCTGGCGTACAGCATCACACAGTAGCACGCATTCAGCCGTGCAAATGTGACGGTTTGTTCAATTACAGCTAATTTATGTTTACACAGGAAAGCGGAAAGAAACCTAAACAGGGCCAAACCGCCTTGAGGGCCAAAGCTATTAAATAAAGGAGCCTTTTTTTCTATCGATCGAGTGGAATATTAAAAGTGCAGCCGCCATCAAGACCTGCTGTTTAACTATGCTCACATTAGAGGCGGAGACACAGTGATAAATTGCTTTGGGATGACGGGAGATGCCTGTTCCTGATTCTCCCCACATGACACACTTTTACCCAACACTGTTAGACCATTTTCCTGGCTAAAAGTGCTGAGCTGTGACTTCGGCTAAATCACAATTAAACAGGCAATCTGCTCAATGCTCGTAAATAAATCAGCTTGACAAAAAAACTTCCACCGACTCGTACTCATGCACCCGCACCGAGAGTCATTTATCAATGTCTGTGCATGGGCAATAAACTATATTGACGTTTTTTTTAAATTTACAATTATGATTTTGTTGTTTGAACTGTGGGTTACTGATTGTCAAATATTCCTGAAAAGTGTAAAATGAAGTTTACCAACTCTGCTGAAGCAGAATTTTAATAGAGACGCTAAAGCAGAGTGTTCAGATTTAGCTGTTATGTGAAATGACACATAGATACAGAATGCTTTTCTTTGTGTGAGATACATTTTTTTGGAAGAGGCTTAAAAACATGTCATAAATAAACAAAAATAGAGAGACAAACATAGAACTGAAGTGGATAACGCAAGATGTATTACAAGATAATAAGAACAAGGTGTCATGGGGGAAGTGAGAGTGTGGGACGGTGTGTGTAGCTGTCTTTGTATAGTGTACTCAAAGTAGTAAGTATATTATAATGTGTATGAGACTCGTAAAGGAGCATCAGATTGGTGCTGAAACATGAATTTGTTGGCAATTTGAGTGCAACTATTTCACGGGGAACACTTAGTCATTGTATCTGTAGGACAGAGATAGACATGTTACAAGATAAGTCTGATGATTTTCACTATTTTTCTTATTGTCAACTAATTACATTAATTACACATTTTTCCGTTAATCACGTTTGTTCGCCCGGTTTAACACGCAGCCCCGCTCTACAGGTGCATGAGCTATATATTGCCCGACACGTTTTACCAAGGGGCATTTTTGAAGCGACCGCTCCTGTAGCTACGCGTCTCTGTGTGATCAGCCCCTAAGCCTGCCATTGGCCACATACAGTATCTCACACGGCATACCCTTCCCCCCTACCTATTTTGCAAGGGCACTGTTGCTGCATCCTGTGCATTAGCCCCAGCCATACCAGAATGATATTGTGTGGAGCCAGACCTTTCTTTAGCGCTGACACAGAGCTGTGGAGCTCGGTCCGACTATGCGAGACTACAGTTCAACTGACATTGTTACTTCCACTTGTCAAAAACTATATTTTTAGGATATATAAAGAGAAACGTGAGGTCAAACTTACTTATTTAAGTAAATGAATGAATTATATTTTTGATTTGATCACATTTTTTTTTTTTTTTTTTACAATACCTCTGGTCAAACACTTTTTATCATCGTTTTTACCGATTTGTAATCACCCTTGAATTTTTTGTGTTTTATCCAGTGTTGTTCTCACAGTTTCACAGTTGCTTCCAGTAACAATGAAAGCGTTTAGCTAGCTACATAGCTGTGCAGCCCCACTCAAAGAGAGGGCAGACTAGAGACGAGAGTCTAGCAGTCCTTGAGGTTACACACCTTAACACTCTTACGTAATTGACAATTATCGCATTAAGCCCAGGTAATGTCCTCTACAGTTGAAGAGGATGATGGTGGCTGAGGTGTGCTGAATTTCCCCGCAAGCAAAAGCTACAAGCGAGAGCCTCCTCAACTGGTCTTGTCTTGTGTGTCGTCCCCTGGCACCAACTGTTGTGACTCCCTCCCTCTAAATCTTCTCCAGAGAAGAGCTCCAGGAGTCCAGCTTAACTGGATCCTTTCACTGATGCCTTTTGCAATGTTGAATCCATGTGATGCTTTCTGGAGATCATTATTTGTGTTTGTGTAAAGTTGAGGAAAAACAAGAAAAAAGTCAGATTAGACTATCGAGATGCATGAGTGCAGCATAAAGGAGATGTTTCTTTGAATTTTATACTGTGCAAATGATGTTGATTTAGGAAAAAGAAAACAAGTTAATGGCAACGCTAGAAAGAAAACTGCAAACAAGTTATTGCCTCATAACCCACGTGCAATTTTAAGATATGAAAATGGTGTTTTCAGTTGATGAAAACATACATTTCAAGGACGCATAATGTACCACTCATTCAACAAAACACTGAGTTAGGAAAATGGTAATTCGTGCAATATCACCTTATCTGCAACCAAAGCAGTTCACTTCACATACCACTATTTCCATTCTATCTTTGAAGAACGGTAATGACTTCTCTCTACAGGACCGAAACACTTTGCGAACAACATAATGAAAGGAAGGATGAGACATTCTCCATCACAAAATGACCCGATACAAATTGCAGCACAGTGCAAAAGAGCTTGAATGCCAAAAGATGACATCCTATTCCAAATGGAGAGTATTCTGTTCAAAATGACAGTTGTACATCACATATCTTGTTCCTTTCTGCCACTCTCTACGGTGGGGGACGAGGACACGCAGAGCCGAATAAATTACTTTAATGTTCATTCATTTTCCTCACTTTAACATCTGATGAAACCCAAAACAGGAGGCAGAAGGTTTTATTTTTTCGATCTCAAAGTAGTGGCCATTAAGTGGGTGAAAGACACGCGCAAACATGCACAGACGCCTGCAAAAGCCTTGCATACCAACTGGACAAAAGAATAAGATAAATATCTCAAATGTGTCAAAAGCTCTCTTTGGAAGCCATGTGGCTGCAGGGATACAGTACTTAATACTTAATGCTCAATTGAGATTTTTCTTTCTGCCTAGACTGTTCACGTTGACCCATATTTGACATTAGTGTGAACAGATCTCTCTTTACATTTTAAATGACAAGGCAAATAAAGTCTTCAATTGTTTCCTGCTGTCGGAGCAAAACCTCCATTGACATATTGTTAAATTTTAGCCGAGTTTACCAGTAAAAAAAAGATCATTTATGATTTCGTACTACTCATAAACAGACACTAACTCATTCGGTAAACATGATTTAACATAATTTGTAGATACATCTTTCTCCTGATTCGATACTATCAAAATACTTGAGTGCCGATTCAATATGTATTGCAATTCTACAAGTGTTACGATTCGATATTACGATTGTTAATTTTTTTAACACTAGATCGTGGGAAAAAGTTGAATCATACACTTCTAGGGATTTTTACTTTGGAAAATATCTAAATTAATACATTAAAATGTTTGCTTCTCAGCAAGTACTGTATGTAATCAGAGATGTCCTGGAGTCAAATATATCAGTCATTGTCAGGAATATATATTTTTTTCTACAGTTGTAGCGTCAGCCGATTTGACCACGGAGATGAGAGCGACGACTGCGGCTTGTTTTGCTTTTTACAGATACGGATATGACGTCACATTACTCAGACTACAATAAAAATGGTAACTTCCTTCTACCTCCACATAGACTCAAACATAGCAAATATATGCATTAAAAAAATTATTTCAAAATCTAAAAAGAAAAATCTCGATATAATCAAGTTTTTTCCCACCCCTAATAATTCTGTTTTCATTTTAGCTCCATGTAAAGAGAATAAACGTGATGTCTTCTAGATAATGCTCATCAGAAACTGCTACTGTGGAGAGAGATGTTATTTTCTTCTTTTGTTAGTATCAACTCCCGCTCTGACACTGTATGGTGAGGGATCTGCACCTGTGCAGTGAAGCACACATGAATTCTGATATGATGTTCTCACAGAGATCGCATGGCCAGTGATGGATATGTATCGGGTTTAGGACCACATATAAAAGTGGCCTAGATCTGATTTGTAAAGAAAAAAATCTGACTTCTGTGTCTACACTACTCATCTGAAAAAATCAGATCTGTGCCACGTGAGGGCAAAAAAAAAAAATCGGATTTGGGCCACATTTGCTTGTAATGTGAACGTAGCATTTGTCGGGATGTTTGTGAGCATTTGTGCATGTTTGTGTGTCTGTGCGAGAGAGGGCAAGCGAGGGAGCTGGCCCTGTCCGGCCGCTACTCTCCGACCTACAGCCACGGGCCATGAATACCAAAGAGGGAGAAGAGAGAGAGAAAGATGTAGACGGCCAGCCAGCCGTCACAACAAGCCCTATTTACCCTATCACACAATCTGTTAGCACTGACAGATTACCCCACACCACTGGGCCCAACATTAGTCTTTGACAGCGTGCGCTCCGCACTGCTTCCTTCTCTCTCTCTCTTTCTCTCTCTCTCTTTCTCTCTCTTTCCATCTTTTATGGCTCCCCGGGAATCCAAACTGTTTCATATTTCCATCAGGCAAAGATCTGGAGGATTTAACGTCAGGTTTGACGGGGAACATAAGTAAACGGTAACTGAAGATGAAAAGAGGCGTTGTGCCATGAAGGAAAAGGTCTTGACTTACACAACCTTTCCATCTCTGCTTCAGGCTGTAAATGAGTAAACAGTAAACAACAGGGATCTGAAGTGATGTCAGGCTAACTTATGTGCTCGTGTTCTTTTAAATAAAAGAAAATATGGTGATGAAGCATCACCTAGGGCACAAAGTTATAAACATCACTGAGTCAACGCTTTTGTTTTTATATGTTTATCACATACCCAGGCCCATAAACAAGCCACAGCCACAAAAGGGCACATAAACATTATGGCTGTGAATTGGCAAGAATCTGGCGATACGATACGTATCATGATACAGTGATAACGATTCAATATATTGCAATATTTTGGGATACTGTAATCAAGGAGATATATGCGATTTATTTTTAATTAAATTTTCGGAAAACTGTCATAGTATAAAGAACACACCTGAAATACACCATTTTAGTATAGGCAAAAAACTGCATGGTTTCTGCCCCAAAATGCATATGATTATCATAAGGTCTGTAAAGGGGAGACTCGTGGGTACCCATAGAACCCATTTTCATTCACATATCTTGAGGTCACAGGTCAAGAGACCCCTGTGAAAATCGCCATGCCAGTTTTTCCTCGCCAAAATTCAGCATAACTTTGGAGCATTATTTAGCCTCTTTCTCGACAAGCTAGTATGACGTGGTTGGTACCAATGCCTTAGGTATTCTAGTTTCATACGATGCCAGTTCATTAAAAAATTTTCAGCTTTAAAACTGAGCTCATGACAACCTCTGAAAGATTTAATGTGGCCATGCTCCACTGCAGGTTTTCAAGAGGTTAATTAAAAATTGATAGTGTTTTGGAGAATCAATACAGTATCGCACAACATAATATTGTGATATTCATGTGTATCAATATTTTCTTACACACACTTAACACACACACACACACACACTCATACGTTATATGAAATAACAGCACAGGATGACAGGCAGGTAAAAAGATGAGACTGGAGCAGAGACATATGGTTACACAAAAGCTCGAACCGTGTTAATTTTCACTTTAGCTTTCCATCGCTCCTGTCCAGCCTCCTCCTGCTTTCTTCACCTTTCCATTTCCCTCCTTCCATATTTCCTTAAACCCTCTGACATGAGAGACGGGCACCTCCACCTGCTTCATTATGTGTCCTAGCATGAGACTAGCCTCTTCTGTTTTTCTCCGACTTCCTCCTGGGGTGATCCAATCCTCCTCTCTCCTGCACCCCATCGCTAAAAGTCAGTGGTTCAGACCTCCCAGGACGATATCAGATCTGCTGTCCATCTGTCATGGTAAACTTTGCCAGAACCTCACGTACAGAGCTATGATGATGACAACTCAAATGGCCATTGAAACTGCTTAAACATAACTCTAATACAGAAGATGCTACTGAAAGACAGCACACGAGAGAATTTGCTCTCCTTTAGCGCCTCTAAAATACGCTGATAACAAAAATAACCTAGTGAAAAGATACTGGATTGTATCCTATTTGATTCAAAGTGTCAAACCCCTCCACACTATAACGGTTCCAAAGAAGATAAGAAATAAAAAAAGTGCCAAATTGTGGCTAAAAGAAGAAAGATGTTGCTGTAACAACAGTTCATTTGTATTTCGGGCATATCTTGATGAAAGGGGCGGGGTTGTAAACATGCGTGGAGTGCTGTGCTATTCGCCAGGAAGCCCACTGCGAGAGCACAGTCATCTAATCTAAGATCAAGCAGCCTTGGACACCTCCTCACTGGTTTCCACTGGGAACAGGATGCGAGGCTGGACTCCAAATCCGTCCATCCACATCACTCGTTCTTCCCTCCCTCTTTACACGTCTCTCACGTCTACTTCCACCGTATCTCTTCAGCACTTGTCAGTTCTCCTTTCCTCTAGACAGACCAGTTATTATACACATGCATCACTTTTAGTTCCTCACTGGATTACAGCCCCACGGGTTTAAATATATCTCATGTCTCACAGTATATATGTCTATCTAACATGTTAATTCAAAAGGGAAAATAGCAAAGTTAATCTCATGATGCTTCCCTGGAGAAAATGGGCAAACGGTGGCAGCCTTCACGCAAGGGCAAATATGTGTATTTGGTATTCTAGGCGTAAGCCTGGTGGCGCCTCAAGAACACGTTTAGATCCCGTTGACGGCACGCGAATCAGATGAGTCGCTATTAATGATTCACAGCGGGGCTGGATTAGCTGGAGGTTCCTTGGCAGATGAATGAGGCTATTTTCTTGTTGCTCCAAGGTTAGCGAGACCTCGGCGAGCGTGCTCCCGGGGCTAACTCCGCTCTATCATTACAGGCCCCAGCTGCTAGCTAACTTGTTACTCTCAACCCAAGGCATGCCATTCATCCATCTGAAGACAAAAGGGCAGACAGGAAGGGACACGGAGTGATTCATAGACATGATGCCATGATTTGAAGCGTGGCATCAGGCTTTTCTTTGTTTTTTTCTGCTGCATCCTGGGCATATTAATTGATTCTCCATATCTGTTATCCCTCTGACATTTGATTAATGAATGAGTGTCAATGATCACTCATGACACTCATTCATTAATCTAAGTCTTTGACTTTCCATCATTGTATCTTGTTTCTCCTCCTACAATTTAAGTTAGCACTGAAACGATTAGTCGATTAATTCATTAATCGATCCAAATACTATTTTGATAACAACTGAATTATGTTTACGAGCAAAAATACCATTAATAATAACATTTGCTGGTTCCAGCTTCTCAAATGTGAAGATTTGCTGCTTTTCTTAGTTTTATATCAGTGTAAATTGAATACCTTTGAGACTGTTGCTTGGACAAAGATGGAAATTGGTCAACATTTTGGAAAATTAAGTTTGCTATTCTTGCTGAGAGAAAGATAATATCAAAAAAATCTAACAAAAAATCTGCATGACTCCTTGGGGTCTCCAAAAGTCACTGTGGGAAGAAATAGTTCTGGCACGTAACCCCCCATAATACCCCAACTGTTTTGTTTTTCAGCGGACTAATCAAACAAGATATAACGACTTAAATAGTGAGCTTTAGTAGTGATGTTAGTCAGAGTGTTTTTTTTTTTACCATTGGACTGAGCCAGGCTAGCCATTTCCTCCTGCTCCCAGTCTTTATTCTAAGCTAAGCTAAGCTAAATGTGTCCTGGATGTAGCTTTGTATTTAAACGAAAAGAGAGGTATTGATCTTGTCGTTTAGTTCTCAGCAAGAAAGCAAATAAGAGCATTTTCCAAAAATGTTAAATTATTCCCTTCAATGCTCTGGGGAATTGTGATGAGCATTTTTCAATATTTGATCACATTTTATAGACTTAAAAATAGACGGACAATGAACAAATTCAAATTGAATTCATTAAATGCATAATCTCAGGCTCCTAAAAATAAACATGTCATTGGATGTTCAGTGCTTTGCTCAATGGGTGCTGAAAGCCACAACAAACCCCGATATCAGCCACTCCCCGGGAAACCAGCTATAATACTTTCAACCAAAAAAAGCATTTCATAAAGTCCTCTCATTTTCCCTCTACTGCTTCCTCCATCCACAAGCTCCTCTTCATTCATCCATCGCTATCCCTTCTGGGAAATCACACTTGATCCCTTCTTTCATCACATCCCCACACCTCTGCCTCTCCTCCCCCATTTGTCCATTCCTCCGTTATTCTTCTGAGGCAGACTGGAGAGTTTAAAATCAATCAAACAGTTATCCATCAACATACGTGTCTTTACTGATCAATTTGTGCCACCTGGTCGCTCTCCCGCTCCATGATCTTTGTTTTTCCCCCATATGGTTAATGACCCGCCTCCTTTGGGGCGCTCTTTTAAGGGAGCACTGGATCAGCTACAGGCATGTAAGCTGACGGTTTATACTCTCCTTCTACCACCCCCTATTAACACACACACACACACACACACACACACACACACACACACACACACCTGCAACTTCCCACTCAGAGTCTGACTAAGACTCATGCCCACATGTACACACAAGCAACACAAACACTAACGCACACACACGTCATCTATTGTGAATATAGAGCCCATTTTGCTATATAGGCTAATTCCCCACTCAGATCAGATGTCTGGTGTTCATTGATGTGGGAGGGAAATAAAAGCACAGATTTCAGATTGTGGTAATTCCATTTCCTTTACACTCCATATCGGTGCTCTCAGCAGGGCAGCACGCCACAGGGGCACGATGAATAAAGGGATGTGGAAATAGTCATGACAAGCGGCAGTTATACACTGTATGTACCAGTACCACGCATCCACTCTTATATCAAGGACATACAATACGTTTCAGCATGAGCCGAGATTAAGAAAAACCTGATACTGACCTTTACAAATTCATCCAGCTGCATGCAACCCCTGTATACTGTATGCTGTAAATATGACCTCAGAATCACAGTAGAATGAAGAATTTCTCTATATTAATGTTTAAGTTAAGCGATTATTAAAGAAACAAACACACGCTGTTCAATTAATTGAATTTCAATTACGATTATTGTGCAGCATTCTGTTCCGCAATGACGCTTTCGTTTTGTCTTGTGTCATAAATCCAGCCAGCTCTTTCCTTTAAAGGGGTAAAGGAAGGCTGATCAGTGTGGGAGAATCCCCTCATAGGAGCTCTCCCCGGCGCTTAACTTATTTTTGCAAAATAGATGAAAAGCATGTTGAAATCGGAACATGACCTCCTCGCTGTAACATAAATGTACCGAACCGAAACCGAACACCGTGACCCCAAAACCGTGATATGAACGGATTCGTGAATTTTGTGAACCGTTCCACCCCTAATATGTATACAACCAATGTGTTTATGATTAAATTGTTAACTAGAGCACAAAGTTTTTCATACAGTAGATCTACCGTCTTGATTTTGCACTTGATTGATGCATTTAACTTTAAAATGTAGGCTACAAAATGTTCTCTTTAAATGCATGATGTTTCCAAAGTCAATAAGTAAAAGTGTTAAATAATCTTGATCTCAATAATCAAATAATGAAAATAATCGTGATTATTTTGCCATAATTGAGCAGCCCTAACGCTTACTGTAAATAACATTTTTGATATCTGGTGACGGTTTTGGCCAGTGTTGGGCAATATTAATGGTAGTAGGGCTGTCACTTTTTTTTCCTCGAAATTTAAACTACATTCATATATGAAAAAAAATATTCTCATTCTGTTAAAATGAAAAAAAGTATAAGAAAAGTATACCTTATTCTTTAGCTGGGGTCGTTTCTAAAAGCCACTGTCCATCTGTTTACTGACTTTGTTTAACATGACAGCCTTGTAACATTAACTTGTCACTCAAGTGACGTCGCGGATGCACCTTCTGTAAACAGAACATATCGTATTTCACTTGGCAAAATTTACTGGCGTGCTGAGTAAAAAAAGCAGGCGGGCTAGAGAAAAGCAGACTGCAGGGGCTTGCATGTGGGGTAAAACCAGCATTTCATAATTTGAAAATTATACATTTTATCAAATGCTTTCTTGTCATTACCTTCTATTAATGACCTTGCACTCACCTAGAGCTGCATAAATGAATTGATAAATTAATCACCAACTATTTTGATTAAAAAAGAAAATATTCTCTGATTCTCTGATTGTAGTTTCTTAAATGTTAATATTTTCTGGTTTATTTACTCCTCTATGACCGTAAACTGAATAACTTTGAGTTGTGGACAAAACAAGACATTTGAGGAAGGCTTTGGGAAACACTGATAAACATTTTTTCACCATTTTCTGATATTTTATAGTCCAAACAACTAATTGAGAAAATAATCGACAGATTAATTGACAAGGAAATACAGGCCGACACTCTTCCCACACGAGGCTGGGTCACTTTGTGACCAGCAGCTTATACGTCGCGCCCTAGTCGTCATTGAAATGAATGGAAATCAAATCTGGTGTGACTGTTGCCTCAACATACTTTAGTATAGGCTATGTGGGTTGCATTAAAATTCATTTGAATTATGTGTAAGTTTGAATCTCTGTTTTAAATAAGTGACAGTCTTAATCTTTAGATGCAGTGATGATGTGTATGTGGGTCTTTTAAGAGAAAACAGACTGATAAAAAGTGTTAGAAAGAAAAAGTGTGAAGAGCGGAGTAATGCATCTAGATGTCAGATATAAAAATGAAATGATAGAGAGTGATGTACTGCAGTGTATCTCTGTATGTGTGAAGGACAGCTTGTCTATATGTCCATCTTATGGTCCCTGAGGGGTGAACTGCTGTTATTCAGACAGCCTGCATCTCGGGGCTCTGCCAGCGCATCTTATTCACATGAACTCATCTAAAAGAGGAACTAAATGTTGCAGCTTGTAAAATGGGACAGAAGCTGTAGAAATAAAAGTATGAGGGTGTAAGTGAAAAGAGGAGCAATGGGAGTCATACAGAGTGGGAAGGCGTTTAAACAAGAAGAAAAAAGAAGTTGAGGACCTGAACTCAGGTAGCTGCAGGAGACAGAATTATGAAATTTAGATGAAGGGAAGGTAATAC
>CAKALG010007801.1:0-10144 GCA_916700815.1 Helicolenus hilgendorfi
GGTTTCGAGGTGTGTCGGCTGCTCTGCGACCGCGTTTGTTTGTGGGTGGTTATGCATGTTGCCATGCAGTTTCCCTGCCTCTCCGGCATGTGCTCGTGTCTGTGGGAGTGATGGATGTCAGGCAGGCAGCTAATGTGATTTAGATGCTCCACCAGGAGTGTGTGCGTGCGTATTTGTGTGTGTGTGTGCAAGCGTGCATGTCCCATCCACGTGTGTGTGCAGCTGAATCTGCAGTGTATGTTTGTGTATCTACCTCCCTCCTTCCCTCTCTCCTCTGCTCTTTCTCTCTCCTCTTCCTCCACCCCCCATCATTTTTTCCCTGTGCTGTGCAGTTTTTGGATTCTGAGCAAATAAATAGAGGGGGAGGGGGAGGAAAGGTGGTGGGGGGGTGTTTAAGTGGTGAATCTGCTCCCTCACTGTCACCGCGGAGAAGGAAAAGCGCGAGTAAGGAAGGCGAGGAAGAAAGTAGAGGTGGAGAAGAAGATGGTGTTCTCTCGCTAAGACCACACTGATGGGTTGTTGTGAGCCAATTACGTCCCATTCCCACTAAAGAGAGTCTCGCGGCTTACTCGCTCGCACACTCGCTCATCATCACACACATGCATCAGCGAAAGAAGTGCACTTTCTCCTGGCAGCTTGAGTTTTATCTGCATGCAATTATTATTATTATTATTTTTTTTTGAAAAACACCTTTACACCGACATACTGTTCTTTCACACCGACTCCACCCTCCCTTTTTTATTCTTTATTAACTCCACCAAGTTTGATGTATTGACCCACAAACCCTGCATTTCATACAGCATACTGAACATGTTTGACCATTCACACCTTTTGGCACAGGTTAATTCCTGGTTGTCACCATTAGTATTTTACATATAGTGCAAGAAGTACACAGATCCCTTACAAAATGTTACTAAGTAAAAGCAAAATCTACAGTAAAGTCTACTTTGACGTATCAAAAGTAAAATTAATCATTCCGCGGAACAATTATATTATATATATTTCTCATTAATGAATTACTATTACTGATAAACACCATTTTATTGTTGTTGCTAGTTGATATGGAGCTAATTGTAGTGAAAAATATAATATTTATCTCTGAAACTTACAGGAATAGGACTATAAAGTAGCATTAAATGGATAAAATATAGTCAAGTACCTCAAAATTGGACTTGAGTAAATGCACCACTGCATACATATCATGCAACAGATATATTTTCTGTCATAGTTTACGCTGGAGACTCAACATTATGGTGTTTCATTTTAGGATTTCCTTTCTCTGTTTGGTCACTTTGTAAAAAGTAAATAAAACAACATACAGTAGATTCAGTATTTCTGATATTAGAGATTAATAATGATAATAACAATTGTAGAGTAATTCCATAGTTGTTACAGGAAATTATGTTCCCCATTTCATATCAAAGCAGGGCAGCATCAAGACCCAGGTTAAACTGAGCTCAGTATTCACACCAGCCTTTAATGTGGGTTTATCCCGGGACTCTGCGTTGGACTGAAAGATGGATAACTGTGTGCAGAACTGTTGATACCACTATTAAATGTTTTGAGCTATATGAGTGCATGGGTTTTGAAGTTACTGTAACTTTTAAAACATTCTCCGCTAAAACAAGACAAGATGATGAGATATTTCCAGCTCAGTTTATTAGATCAAATATTTTGATTATTTAAATGTTCAACAGTTGCTTGTCGGTCCCACAGAAAGAAAAAGAAAAGATTTGTATAGACCCGCCATTTATCTACTGTCTGAGTAATACAGGAAGTATTTCACCGCTGCCGAGATGCCTATCTCTTCACCAGCAGCAGCCTCAGTAGCCCATAATGCAATGCAGCGAAAGCCCAGCGCTAACACTGTTTACACTTTTTGTAAAAGCTGAAATACTCAGGCACACAGCTATCACTTACTGCTGCACAAATGTGTACGACAAAAGATCTTTTTATTGGTATTGGCGCCTTTCATATATAAACAGCAGTGCTCTACATAAATATGCAAAAATGCAAATGAACAAATAGTGCAGTTTGTTAAATTTCCCTAAAAAAAGCAACCTTTTTAAGACGTGTATAAATATAATAAAATATAGAATAAAGCGTATCTACTGCTTCTGCCTCATTGGAAAATATTTTTTGAGCACACAAGAAGTAACAAAACAAACTTTGCATGTGCATCATTCTGCAAAGTGATGGTCAAACATCCAAGTGAAGTAACAATAAGATAAATATATTCTTTATATTCTGCCATTGATTTTTAGATTTTGAGTGGGGAAGAGGAGGGAAACGTCTCCTTCTCATGTTGCCTGCTGCTAAACTACACAGCACCTACATATACAGTAATTCACCTATCTGTTATTATTGTATAGCCTGGAGGTTGTCATCCAGGTAGATTGGCGTTTTTTGTTGTCTGTTGCCATGGCAGCAGAATGACCACCAGGGGCAGGGTTAGAGATGGAGGGGAGTGTCTTGTTGATTGACTGGTTAGGCTGCATTCACACCATGTCGGGCGTTGCGGCGATTAGCGCAGGGTTGTGCGGCGGTATGGGAGGGTCACTTAATAGCCCATTAACCCCTAAGTAACGTCTTTTGTTCCCTCATGGCTGGGTTGTTCAGCTCTGGATCGACGGGTTACGTGATTGGCCACCGCAGCAAGACATGGGGTTGCTTTTCTTCAAAAGTTGATTCTGCTGTGTTTTTTTCCCCCCCGACATCCCCTGTGTCCCCACCGCCGCAGGTTAAACTCACAACCTACATTGAAATGAATGGAAGACCTGATTTGGTGTGAATGCAGCTTTACACTAATTAGATGCGAACAGTCCAGAAAACTATCCTCCTCTTCAGCCTATATGGCCTCATTGTGCCTGCGCTTTCCCCTCATTTTTATTTCATTTCTCAAGCAGTAACTAAAAGCAGGTGACAACTGTTTTCCTGTCATCTCGCTGCATTTATTTGTCTACCCCATGAGGCCTGTAACTATGTGATTTACTCTTTGTGATGACAGGAATGTTTTAAGTATTTACCAAAGCTCCAGTCATTCATCGCGCTCCGATATGACAGCCTTGCCTCTCGGTTCATTGTTAATTACCTCACAGAAACGTTCCCCTATGTTATGATAATGTCCAACTCCTGCATAATTGATGGCCTCCAATGAGGCGTTTTATTTAACCCAGTTCTCTGCTCGACTACGCAGGCATGTTAGACTGTGAGTTTGATACGTGTTACACTTCTGTGTACATGCTCTGACCCTGAAATTTCTTCACACCTTGAATCTCACACGTGTGGCTGTTTTCTTCCTGGTTCAGCTGAAGGAGACACATGAGGACATGCGCGGTTTACTGTCCTTATCTTATCAGGGCTGTTGTTTGCTCAGCAACATTTCTGTCATCACATAACACATAAGGAAGCGTCCATCCATTCATTAAGTCTCTCTGCATACATGTTCGGCACGTGGACGGGGTCACACGAAGTAGCAGGAGCTGTTGTTGACCACATGCACTCTAACGCTCGTCAGGGTTTGACTGAAATGTAAGATTATCAGTTAATGACCTCTGCCATCCCTCATTTACCATTATACAGTTCAGCTCACGTTAATGGAGAACGTTCATGAAGGCAACATGAAGACTCATCTGTTGCATGACGACACAAAACCCGACTGTCGAAACACTAATTTACTTTGCACACAAACACAGTGTCAACGTTAATCTTGTTAAACTCTGTACTTTTACTGCAGGTCCATGAAGTTCTCACAAAAAGAAATAAGCAATGTATTTAACGTAGATCATGTTACTGACGGGTGACAAATTAAAGGGAAAACCTGACTTAATGAATGGAGAAAATGCAGATGCGAGTACAAGGAGTAACTTTAACACTGAAGCTGTTCTGATTGCTTTTGGACACTTTTTATGTTGGTTTTTCCTTTTAATTTGTCACACACCAGTATACTTCAGTGTTCCCAATAAAAGAAAGTAATGGACAAAGTGGAGCTGAAGAACTTCACGATGTGAAGCAGAGCGGTGTTTCCTCCTGCAAGTCGTTTATTTCTATTTCAGGACACCTCAGAATGAATTATGATACTGACAGCACGGCCACTAATCAAAGGTAAAAGAGAAGCTGTTTTTCAATCTTCATATTCTATTTTTAAAAGTTTGTAGTCTGTTTGGCTCATATTTAGGTCAGTTCTCACCAGTGAGGGAACTGGTAATGAAGCATACAGTATTGCAGGTATTGCTGCCACCATTTCAGTTTGCAGCTATTTCCCCAATATGTGATCTTAACAGACACCTGTAACCAATAATAACCTGATATATTCCATGCAAACTGCAATTAATCTTTAATTCAAACTAGGGCTGGGCGATATGGCCTAAAAATAATATTGCGATATTTTTAGGCAATATCGCGATACACGATATATATCGCGATATTTTCAAATATCCTCTAAGCACTTCATAAATGCTCAATTTAACCCTTTGATGCATACAATCACACTAATATGATGATTTTTTTGTAGTCTCTGCAGCATATGTCTGCATTAAAACCTTCTTGTTTATATTCAGTATTGGTTTCTGTTGGAACTATTTTAATCTTCCATGCAAAAAGGGGGAAATCAAAAGTTAAATTTAACAAAACAGTATTCACTTTAACCAAATAGTTATCTGGCAATAAATGCTTTATATATTTTGATAAATACATCGCAAAACTCAAGACTCACTGCCCGCCTAACTTCAACCATTCAAGGTCAAAGTCTAACCTTAACTATTCTCTATCAATGCCTAACCTTAACTATTCTATATCAATGCCTAACCTTAACTATTCTGTATCAATGCCTAACCTTAACTATTCTATATCAATGCCTAACCTTAACTATTCTGTATCAATGCCTAACCTTAACTATTCTTTATCAATGCCTAACCTTAACTATTCTGTATCAATGCCTAACCTTAACTATTCTGTATCAATGCCTAACCTTAACTATTCTATATCAATGCCTAACCTTAACTATTCTATTCTGACATCGAACGCCACAGATAACTCTAGTCAGGTGGCACACGATTTGTCTTTCCAATAGTAGACAAAGTGCATCGGGAGAACTGAGAATATAAACAGAAATAAAGCAGTATTGAGGCGTAGCGCTACATGTGCACAGTGATCCCCTCGTTTTTTGATCTTCAAACGCGGTCTTACAGTATTTGATACCCTGTGAATTCTAAGAGAAGAAAATTGCCCGTTTTATTACATTGAGTGTCAGCCTGTACTCAAAACAGATGTTGCACCGTAAAGTCATTTTAAAGTGGCCTTGAGCTATTATTACAAAAACCTAATACAATCATTTTTTTTATGGTTTGTCCTTTCTGAGAGTTTAGTTAGCAGTTTGTGTGCCTGCAGATTCATTGTTGTGATACTGTAGTGTGGTGCAGTCTGGTTTCCTCTACCTTCTTGGAAAGGATGACTCATGCAAACGCCTGTTTCCTTTTTTGAATATGTAAATGCATGTTTGATGGCAGCCTACAGCAGACACACCCTGGACGGCTGGATGAGTTTTAGTTTTTAGACCCGCCTGGCCTATTTTCTGCCCTGAGCCAGACGCTTCCCCTCCGCTTCTCTTCATCCTCCACTCCCTCCTCTTATCCCTCTCTGAAGTGTGAAGTTTGAAGCAGCAGGCTGTGTGCTATGATAGCGGTAATTGGTCTAAAGATGGAAAGTTCACGCTCACTTTGTCACTGAGCTAAGAAGCAATTTGTTTTCAATGAGTGTTTTTTTTTAAAGCGAGGCTAGTTAAGAACAATATAACATCAAAGTGCTGTTAAACAGCAAAGAAAAGGGGGTTGGGATGATGATGGAGACAGTGGAGAGACTGGCACCTTTTGTACGTCTTGTACGACTTCATTGCAGATGGAGCGGGTTATAGCTGAGTACGGCTGCCCTCTTCGGTACCCCCTCGTCTGAGGAGGCGAGCGTTGGACTTGGAGTCTTTTTTATTAGCCTCTGTGGCCTGATTTGTTTAAGGGGAGGCGAGGTGCCAAGATGTGGCTTGGCTCCCATTTTGCTCCAGTGTGAGTGCTGGATCTGTTGGAGGGGTCTGGGGCGAAGTTACCCAGAGTACACACACTTACACACAATGTACTTTTATGCGTTCTTCACTGTGCCGTTGTGTATGCTGGCCAGCGCTCACAATTTCCCTTATTCACAGTCATTACAGAAGACGGACACATGGAGAGAAAAATCCTGTTATAAAAAACAGAGAGACAGTTAGAAGAAGAGGGAAAAGATTAAAGCTCACAAAGAAACAACTAGTGGATGTGCCTGAATTTAATTTGCCTATCTGTCAGTCGCCTGAAGATGTTCCTTAAAGGCGCAGATCCTTTTGGCTGGACATGAATGCTCTTTTAAAGGGTGCGTTTAAAGTATACGCAAATAAAACTCATTTTAGTGTGCGGAGGGCTGTTTTTTGATCCTGTTTGGCGAAATACCCAGACAGCAACAATCTCCTTTTGAATCTCCTCTCTTCTCCTTTTTTATTAGCAAAGAGCAAAAGCTGCTGACACAGGAGTTTTTGAGGCAGATACCGATATCGACATTTGATAACGATATATCGAATGATTTTTCAAACCTTCAAATCTTGATACGGATCTTTTAAATTAGTTTTTGTGACCTGGACAAATACTGAGCATTGACTACGTACAGTAATAGATACACTAGTTCTAAATAACCTCAAATCTAGTTTTCTGTACACTGTGATGTGTACACTGATACGATATATTTGCAATATGCTAATATTGGTATCTTTGAGTTTTAGTTATTTATAACTTTAGTTAATTATAAATAGTGGAAGGTTAAACCTAATCAGATTTGATAAGGGATTCAAAAGGATTTGGATTCAATAAGAAGATTCAATACTGGATTCAAAGTATTTGGTTTTGGTTGCAGCGGTGTGCAGACAGCTTATTACCCTTAATTACCCTTTAAATACCCCTTAATTTTGCCACAACGGGTCAACAACAATCTCATATAAAAGGCTGTACATTCGTTTTTCACAAAATGTTTTTTTGTGCTAACAAGTTAAGGGTCCTCACAGTTCCTAGTAAAGTTTAAGGTTGCTCAACTTTTGCTGCAACCTAACGTCACCTGGCAAGACGCTGCTGCATTTGCCAAGCACACATTCCTGGTAAGATCACCTTGTAACATAAGAGTCACATTTCAAGTTTTTACTTCACGATTGCAGCAATGAAAGATAAAATGTTGGCCCAATGATAACTTGACCAAATCCTGTCTCGTAGTATTATAAACCACTGCGCAGTGTTTTCACATCTGATAAGCCCGTGGTTGTGGATTTATATCCCTTATGTACCTTGCATTTTTATTAACACCGGACTGTCTTTCATTGTGTGAACGCGCACTACTCCTCCTTCTAATAGGGTCCAGGTAGGATCCCGATCTGTCACCACAGGTATCAAATTTTTGTCTCAGTTTGTCCAATAACCTGAATGGATCTTGAGAAATATCACACGCTGTCTGATTAGCCTCAAATGGACTTTGTTACCCAAAGAAAGATGTTGTCTCCCTTCTTCTTTCACACAGTTGTTCCGTGTGACTTTCAGTTTTCTTCCTGGTTCAGCTGAAGGTGTCAGAGGAGGAAATGTGTGCGGTTTCACCATCTTTATCTTATCAGGCCTGATTCTTGACTGCGTGCAGCTTTACACTCCTCACTAACACACAAGCTGAGAAAGTGTATTCAGTTTCTGCTCAGCACGCGGCGTAAATTAGACCTGTTCACTCACAGTAGTTTGTGGATTTGTTAAGAACATATTTCCATAAGTCCCTTCAGTCAAGGTGTAATGCAGTTTTTCCTGTGTTTGACTTGCATTATAATGATTTTTGACACTATCCCTTGGAACAAATTAAGCTGAATACCAATTATCAGCTCTAAGCCCATTGATGTTCAGTATCTTCACTCTAGCTTGAAACTTAAAACTCAGCCCGCTACAACCTCTGAAAGACAGAATAGCGACAGAATAGAGTTTTAAGGGGTTAACAGAAGTCTGACAATCCCCAATTTTAAGAGGAGTAATAGGGCAACGTAGGGACAAAGAGGCCAAGTAAACATTGATTCATCAGCAGTGAGTTCTGCAATATCATAACATGGAAAGAGGAAGAAATCTCACAATAAACCACTGAGTTAAATCAGTCTTTTAGGCTCGTACGGCTTTGAAATGCAGAATTGTCGTCGAGATACGATCTCTGCCACTTTGTATCCGCTCCTCTCTACTGTACACTGAGCAGTTCAAGTTCATGAAGTTAATGGCTTCTGCATGAGCATCCACAGTAAAATGTGAACTCTGGCTGCATCTTTATTGCATCCTGTAAAGTGTGTCGCTTTAACAAGAGGAAGATGCTGCGGCGTAAGATATTTATTGTGTTGCTCAAGTGCATCAAGCGCACAAACAGTCGTACAGTAAAAGGTTGTTTAGCTGTCTGGTGTCGGGTAATTGAAGAGCACAACAGACGTGTGTTGAGAGGAGGACTGTAAAAAAGGCCTCTACATTGCTCCATAGACTCAACCTCTGCATCTCATTCACACTGCTTTTTATATTCAAGGCTTTACGGCGGTATGAGCAACGCCACATGCCGTTAACTACCATTTTATTCACTCTGGTTTTTCACGGCTGTGTCAAAGTGAGCACAAAGAGCAGTAATGAAGGCTCTCTTGTTCCGGCTCGTGCACGGAGAGAACTACTTTTTTTTTTTTCTTTCTCCCCACAACTTTTACACAAAAAAATGGAGTGAGTTACTCTTTGTTGCAGCTGAGCTATAAATTATTCCCGCTTAAGCAGTCATTCTCCAGCTCTATTTTTCTCCCCTTTCAATTAATAGGAAACACATCGGGTTGAAGGAGGGTCTTTGTTGGTGTGTGAGAGTCCATACATCACCTAAACTAGAGCACCCACCACCTCCTCCTCCTCCTCCTCCTAACACACACACACACACCGACAGCCCCCATCTGCTCCCAATCATGGGTGCAGCCAGCGGTCAGGTCGCTGACGGTGACTGCCGCACTAACACACACACACACAAACATACAGAACATAGGCACGCTGCGCTTTAGGTCAGCCCTACACACACACACACACACACACACACACACACACTCATGTAGGCGTGTCCAGATATTTGGTTGTAAACGTGCGCTCTGACACGACGCTCTCACACATCCTGGTAATGTAAATGAAAGTACAGTTTATCTCTACCACACACACACACACACACAGACACACACAGACACACTCACTGAGGCACAGTGACAGATGAACATGAGACATCCTGGCGGCGTGCTCCACTGATGACAGGGTGTCATGGAAACGCCCAGCGTTCTCCATGGTTACGCACTCTTTACCCCCACGGGATACACTCTTGTGATTGTTCACACAGAACACTTGAGCTACTACAACAACTCAGCGCGGCCCAAACATACACACACGTATTGTTTCTTATCAGGATCTAAATGGACACAAATTAGCCTATTATGTGCTGTTGGGATTAGAGCGGTGATTTAGCCTAATAGTCTGTTTTCGTAATCTTGCTCAGAGTCCACAAAGCATGAGAGATATTTGCCAATAAAGGCCTGACGTTTTAAATCCAGTTGTGTGGATCAGGAGCGCACATTTAGTGGACTTTCTTTTACCTTTTATAGTTAGAGTGGCCGGTGGGTCGCATGCTGTCGTCACTTTCAGGTTTCGACGGTTTGGCTTCCTGTAAAACTTGTGTCTCAACATCCCTTTTCGTGTGTGTGTGCGTGTGTGTGGCTGATCTGGCTGTGGGAGCGTTCTGAGTGTTAATGCCACGGTGCGTTTTCTCCGTCCATGTGCGCCCGTAATGAAGACAAAAGCACATAGCGAAGGCTCATAGTTCCTCCTGCTCATTAAGCTGTTAATGCAGCTTCCTGTGCACGTGTGTCTCCAGGCCGCTGATTAATAATGCTGCTTGTTATTCATTAATATCTCTATAATAAACTGTTGAGCTTCAACTTTTTTCCCTTTTTTTTTTTCTCTCCAGACTCCATTGACCAGCTCACATAGGACCACGCCCCCAGAGAGAGGGGAAGGGGGGATCTGATCGTCCATCATCTCGGGCGCCGTCGCAAGGT
>CAKALG010007804.1:0-11194 GCA_916700815.1 Helicolenus hilgendorfi
CAGCCGGTGGCCTGGAGGTCCCGGAGGGGTCTGGAAAACCAGCTGCTGCTGCTGCTGTGACAGCTTTATACACTGCTCTCACTGGGTCACCAGCAGTGATTTATACGTGAAGTGACCATCATGTAAGATTATATTTCCCATGCAGGGAAATTATGAAAAATAGCTTTTTAAATAACAATAATGTTGTTTTAGTTTGGTTATAGTGAGTGTATGGTTGGTTTGACTTTTGTAGTGTAACTTTAGATTTACTTTAATGTTCACTTATAGTTCACTTTTGGCACTCAACATTTAGTTCATAGTCAATTCAACTTTATTTCAGACACATAGGCCCATATCAGATAAATAAATACAATACAATACGATGACAACAGCACAGAGGTATAAACATTGCAGATAACAAGTCCATAGTTAAGGGTCAAGGGTCAAGGAAAACTTTATTATCCCCTATAGGGGCAATTTGTTGTACAGTCAGCGGTACCACACAGTCATCAAGCAAATACAATAAATAGCCTATAGTTATGTTATCGTACTTAATTGTATTGAGATGTTCTGTAGAATCAACAAAACATTCCTGTCACCTTCCTTTTGTAGAAGTAATTAATATCTTAAGTATTGATTAAACCCAGACTTCATTTTTAAAGGGAGAAACAGAGTTTCAGTTTCTTTTTTGGATATTAAATAATTTGGTCCAATAAAGGTACTGAACACACACTTTAGTATACTATAAACATCCCTTAAAAGTTTTTTTAAATAATCAAAAGAATAATAAACTACATTAAACTATTATTAACATTAAATTAAGTAGTTTGTGGTGTGGACAAACCTGTATTTTGAGTAAATTAACTTTTGCCGGTCACCAATGATATTTATCCATCATTCACTGGTGTCATTTGGCATTCCTGACCTGTACTGCAATTTGTTTTTACTTATCGGCCAAGATTAACGCCGATAGGATATATTGACATGTAGCTAAAATCAACCAATAATATGAGATGACATATCAGGCTCTATTATTGATTTATCTATTGTTGACTCTTTCAATTAATTAGCAATCTGTGTAGTCGATACATGTCCAAAAATAAGGATATATTTAATTGAATTATCTTGTCTGACCTGCAGTCAATAAACAAACCCAAAGGTACTCAATTTCTATTTAAAGAAACAGTGTAAAGAAGCATAACATTGCTGGAAACAACAAATGTTTGCTTTTTAAAATTGTATATATAAAATATTGTTAACTGATTTACCAATGATCAATTTAGTTTACGGACACGTCTCAGGTTTGTTTGAATTGAATACATCAGTTTGGCAGAAAAGAGTTTATCCACCTTGTAAAGCTTTATTTTTATTACAAACACTTTAAATAGGGGCCACAAGAAGAGGAGAAGTAATGTGTAAAAGGTGCATGTAGACATGCTTTGCAGTAGTTACATGCAGACAGCGTGTAAAATCAAGTATCCCAGAGTTGTGTTTACACTGGTTGTGGTGACACAGATCGGCAGCTGGGGGGGTCAAAGGTCAGCATGCTGTCTGTTTACTGGTGTGGAGTCGAGGTTTAAAGGGAAGAATGTGGTCGGTGGAGCAGCAGTTTTAAAAAGTGGAGCAGGCGGAGTTACAGCAGACTGACAGACGTTCACTCTGCTCTCAGTACAATCAGCACTTTGTGTGTATTATGTAAGACTTCGACATTGGACTCACACACTCACTGCAGGACGCCAGTTACACTCAACTCTGATACAAGAGCTGACTGACGAAGACGTTGAAGACACAGCTGTGTTACTTCTGTGTGCTGCAATGTGGAGCTGAGAAGATTAGCTGATCAACAGATAGTTCATCAATTTATTCACTGAAGTCATTTATCAAGCAACAAGTCTGCAGCCATGCTAGCTGCACTTTAGGCACAGTGGTGCTTTAGGCTAAATGCTAAAATCAGCATGTCTCCCAAAGACAACGCTAACATTTAGCAGGTATAATGTTTGCCATGCTCCCCGTATTAGTTTAAGATAAGATACTCTATTTATCCAGAGGAAAATTGTCACGCAGCAGTCACAGTACAAAGCAGGAAAGGGTGTAGATATAACAAAATATAAACAATAAAAATGATCAATAAGATGCAAAAACCAAATGTACACAGTACCAGAAAGGTAAACAGTTAACAGTGAGGATCAGAAATAAACAAAAATAAACAGCATGCTATAGTTTGTTAATTAGCAGTAAACACAAAGTACAGCTGAGGCTCAAAGTACAACTTTGCTGATATGTCCCCCCAATATATGAAATATGTAAATAGAGCTGCATATATTATAGATTATTAAATTAATCACCAACTATTTTGATAATTGATTAATTGATTTGAATAAGTTTTAAAGACAAAATTCTCTGATTCCAGCTTCTTAACTGTGAATATTTTCTGGTTTCTTTACTCCTATATGACAGTAAACTGAATGTATTTGAGTTGTGGAGAAAACAAGACATTTTAGGATGTCATCATGGGCTTTCAGAAACACTGAAAAACCCTGTTTTATTAACATTAACTTGAACTAAAAATATGTTTGTCTAATCTTTATTTTTTTTTAGCTTAAATTATTTTGCTTTCCCTTTCTTTATATTTACCCCTCCCACAAACACTCAGTTGCAACCCACATCTTTTATTAGGCCTCAAACTAAAAACATGACAATTTCCCATAAGCGTTGGTACATATATTTTCTGTAACATCAGACTGAAAAGTTTTGTGACAAAAACCTGACTCATCAATGACTCAAGAAAGACAAAGATACTGTATATGATGACTCACACACACGCACACATACAGCGGGGAATATCCTGCAGCAGCAAACACACAACATTTCTCTTCTGTGAGTAAAGTCCACCTTCACTTCCTGGAGTCTCAGTTTCTCTTTAAACACAGTTATCGGCAGCAATAAGGAACACACGGAAACAAAACCTTCACAGTACAATTAAAAAAAAGAGTAGAGGCTGATTATCTCTGCAAGTTTGGTGAAAAATCAGCTCATGCAAAGACAAAATAAGTTTATCTTTTATTTTAGTATTTTGTTGACATTAGAAGAATCAGTTGTGTGCTAAAGGACCTACTGTATATATAGATTATGGGCTCAAAACAAAGAGTGCTCTGAGTGCTGTAAATAAAAGTGTCTCTTTAAACAGGTCAGTCAGCAGCAACATGTTCCTACATGTCAGACTGAACGAAGTGGGCAGACACACGCACAGTTAGTCAGGTAGACAAACACACACTAAACCATCTGGAGGCTGAACCGTCTTTTCTTTCCATAAACCTCAAATCTTACAGGAAAAAGCACCTCAGGTAGTACTGACTCAGGGAAAAACAGAAAATCTTGCTCAAACTAATGCTGATACATTTAGAAATATACACCGATCAGCCATAACATTAAGACCACTGACGGGTGAAGTGAGTAACATTGACTATCTCGTTATAACGGCACCTGGCCATGGGTGGGATATATTAGACAGCAAGTGGACATTTTGAACTTTGAACTTTGTGTTGGAAGCAGTAAAAATGGGCAAGCGTAAGGATGTGAGTGACTTTGACAAGGGCCAAATTGTGATGGCTAGACGACTGGGTCAGAGCATCTCCAAAACTGCAGCTCTTGTAGGATGTTCCCGGTCTGCAGTGGTCAGGACCAACAAAAGTGGTCCAAGGAAGGTGAAGTGAACTGGCGACAAGGTCAGACCCGAGGCTCATTGATGAACGTGGGGAGCAAAGGCTGGCCTGTGTTGTCCGATCCAATAGAAGAGCTCAAATTGCTGAAAAAGTTAATGCTGGTTCCGATAGCAAGGTTGTCAGAACACACAGTGCATCGCAGTTTGTTGGGTATGGTCAGGATGCCCATGCTGTCATAACTATGTTATGGCTGATCAGTGATCTCTGCTTTGACCGTAAAGTTCTCCACCACGAGCAGAAAATGCTTTTTTGATAACTCTTCACACTGGAGCATGAAGATGTCGGTCTCTTGTAGAGCAGCAAAGATTAATCGATTAGTCGTCAACTATTAAAATTAATCGTCAACTATTTTGATAATCGATTAATCGGTTTGAGTAATTTTTAAGAAAAAAAAAGTTAAAGGATGACTTAGGTATTTTTCAACCTGGACCCTATTTTCCCATGTTTTTGTGTCTTTGTGACTAATGGGAACAACTCTTTTTGAAATTGGTTGAGTATTTAGGGAGAATGCTGTAGACGGCAGCCGCTAAACAAGCTGTAATATAGTAATGTTGGGCAACCTGGCACAGTCAGTTTACGTCCACTTAAAGTGCTTGTTTTTGCCACTGACAGGTTCAGATTGTTATGATAAGTGTCTGACAACTTTATGGAAAGGACCCTACAGAGAAATAAAACGTTTTCTCTTACCTTTCGCTTGATCCGGTCTGTTGTTATTGTGTCTCGCTCAGAGAGGCCTTGTTGTGAAATGTCGCTTCACATCCACATTGTGGAAATCATGTAAATATTCAGCCATGACATTGAAAATCTTTTAGATAACACTTAGATACGCTTTCTGTACTCCAACACAACAAACACCAGTGGCACTCGTCTCGCCATTCTCACTCATGTTTTCACCTTTGTCTTCCGGCAACAAGTCCCATGACACAATAACAAACAGGAAGTGAAAGGTAAAGAAAATGGTTACATTACAGCCTGTTTAGCAGCTGGCAGCTGCAGCGTTCTCCCTCAATACTGGACCAGTTTCAGAAATCGTTGTCCCCATTAGTGAGTTAGACACAAAAACATGAGAAACCAGGCTCCAAGTTGAAAAATACCAAAGTTACCCTTTAAAATTCTCTGATTCCAGCTTCTTAAATGTGAATATGTTCTGGTTTCTATACTCCTCTTTGAGTTGTGGACAAAACAAGACATGTGAGGACATCATCTTGGGATTGGGAAACACTGATCAACATTTTTCACCATTTCATAGACCAAACAACTAATCAATTAATCGAGAAAATAATCGACAGATTAATCCACAATGAAAATGATCATTAGTTTCAGCCCTATTCTCTTGTTTAGGGAAAATGAAGCTTTTCACAAATGCTAGATTTTTGTATTGTTTGCCTTGTTGATATACCAATACCCGAGTTAGGCTATTGTTCAGATACCAAACCTTTTTGATTTAATTTAATTTTTTAATTTTAGGAATATATATATGCTTTTTTTCACTTACAAAAGAATAAACATAGTTCACAAATGTTAAATGTTGTCTTGACACCAGCAGCAGTACAAGAATTTTACCAAAATGAAATACAGTGTAGAAATTAGCAAAATTATTATTTAAATTGCAACTATCTGATCAAATACAATTATTAATCAGACCAGATATTTGACTGCGACTTCAAGTACTTGACAGTTTTTGATACTGGGTGCTACAGACACATTTTGGTCTGTTCTGAATAAGAATTGTGGTTCGATACTGAGTAGTCCTAAACAGTGATGTACGTTTGTGTTTCTGTTGTCAGACAGCTGTAGCATGAACGTCTACGCTAAGCTGCTGTTTGGGTGTGAAAATGACTTGTATATAAAATTGAATCTCTTCCTCTTCTTTCGGTCGACCAGTATGTCTTCAATTGTGGGTCAGACAGTGTGGTTCCTCTGCAGAGTCTCAGCTGGTTCTGATCTGTGATTCCTTGTACCGAGCCAAATTCTTTATTTTGTTCTTCTCATTCACACATTTTCTGTTTCTGTTGTATTGGCAAGAATCTGGCGATACAATACGTATCATGATACAGAGGTTACGATTATGGCTGTCAAAGTTAACGTAATAATAATGCACTAATGCCAATTTTGTTTTGTGTTGCTGAGAGGTAGTGGTGCACAAAGCATTGATGTTAAGGACACTGGATTACAAGCAAACTGTTCCATCTCAGCCCATAATGGTGCTGTGTCCTGATAAAAAATTCGGTACCCAGTAAATAACTTTATGAATGTTGGAAGCCCTACATTTATCCACTCTGAAGACCACTTTCTAAAAGCTCTGTTTAGAGTTTAATCAAGCAGCTCTAATGAATCTTTTCTTGTCACTCCAAAAGTGGGAAGTTGTTGCTGTTGCAGCCACCTGCACTGAGAGCAGATAGTGATCAGAAACCTGTAAAAAGTGTTTACATGATTCCATATCACAGTTTATTTAAGAAAAACCAGGATAAGAGCTTTTATCTCCAAACACCCGATCATAACAGTGAAACCAGAGGTAATAAAATACTCTACAGCAGCAGCCTCAGTGTTCACAGGATGCAGCTCCTGCAAAAAAAATCTGCCCTGCAGGAGTCGGTTTGTAAGAGAAAAAAGAAAGATGGCGGTCAGTGGTGTTTGCTGCTGGCTGTCGTCAGGATCGTGACTAAACACTGAAGCCTGCTGAGCAAGAAAATTCCTGTGAAGGAGGCAGCTGCAGCTCAGTGAAACAGCTCCCCACAGCATGATAGTAACACGCTGACCTCAGTGTGTTTACACTGATCCAGGAGCAACAGCAGACACACTGTCCTGTCACTGAAAAGTCACAGGTTTGATACCCAAAGTGGCTCTTAACTTGTAAAATCACACCTGCAGAGTCTTTAAATCTTAAATTAGAAAACGTGACTCTTTAGTTTTTGTTTCATAAATGCTCAAACAGCTAAACAAACAAGTAGTGTGTAATGTGTGCTCTTTAAATACGGTTAGTTGTTAGAAGACTTGCAGGTGTGTCAGTGGTTTTATTTGGTGTCACCAGAGTTTAAATGGTCAGATTAAGAAAGAAATGCTGCAGAATTTAATTAAACAACTCAAATGGTGATCAGTGTGAACATTAGCTCATCATAAACTGTATCGCCACAACTATTCAGATAATTAATTCTTATTTTTTCAAGTTTTTTTTCAAGTAAAAATACCAAACATGATTGTTCCAGTTTCCTTTAATGTGAAGATTTGCTGCTTTACTTTGTCCTGTTTGATCATGAACTGAATATCTTTGGACTGTTGGTCAGAAAAACCAAAACATTTGAAGACGTCACATTGGTCAGTGAGGTATATTGAAGAATAACACAATGTGTTGGTGAAGAATGGATTACAATAACATCTTCACATCTCATCTGCACATAGTCTGAGTTTTGCTTGTTTACTGTGAAGTCTTTTGAGCGTTTAAATTCAGCAGGAAAAACAACAACTTTTGGATGCGTTCGGACATGAAATCCAGGTGAAAATCAGTTTCAACCATTTTCTTTTTCTGTCAGATCTGTATAAATATAAAATAACGAGCCTTATTTAGATGAATTTTTATAAAAACACATAATATAATGTAAGAAAATGTAAGAAAAGGTGTTTTTTCTCACCCCGAACAATGCAGAATGCAACGATTAGTCATCAATTGAAAAAAATAATTGGCAACTACCTTGATAATTGATAATCAGTAATTTTTCTAGAAAGAAATGGCAAAAGTATAATGGTTTTAGATCCCAAATGTGAAAATGTGTTGCTATTTTTGGACCTAACAGTAAAGTAAACGGAATATATTTGGGTTTTGGACTGCTGGTCAGACAAAGCTTACATTTGATGATAACTTTAATAATTCATAATCGTTAGTTGTACACGTATTGTAGATACAAATGGAAAAAAATAGCTTAAATGCACCTTAAGTTTTAAAAATAATTCATGCTTTTATAAAAAAATAAGGAGATGAAGTTAGCTGAGGTCACCTGGTCATGAGGTCGTAAGGTCTTGTGATCACATGAGTTTATACTGAGGCTTCAGTCTGTACTGTGAGAGCAGAGCTGCTGCTGTAACACAACACCAGCTCTGATAGTTTACTCAATGGAAAGGTATGTGACACACACACACACACACCTGTCAGATCTCCATGACAAAGACTTTGTTTTTTCCCACAAATGCAGCGTTTCTGAGACTATTTTTGGATTTTTACCTCATCACACAGACAGCTGGCAGAGGGGGACGATGGGGGAGGATGGGTGAAATATTTGAACCTCAGCCAGCTGATCCAAAGTCAGTCACAAGATACGGTTTTGATTTGTAACAATCACAATATGTACAGTTAAGTTTTTTATATTCAGAAGTTAAGTATCATTAGAAAAAAGGCAGACAGACATGGGGGGAGGACACATGTCTGTCTCTCTCTCTCTATCTCTATGTTCCTATGTCTCTCGCCCTGTCACCTCCTCACCTCGTCCTCTCTGGGTGTCGGAGCAGATGGCCCCTCTGAGGGGCCCCACATGGGTTTTAAAGTAGTGAGGACGAGGAGGAGGAGGGAGAGCTGATGAATAATCATATATATGGAAGAGGAGTGTGTGTGTGTGTGTGTGTGTGCTGTTTAATTCAGTCTCTGTCAGCACTTTCAGACGCCTGTTGGCCGAGTAATCGAGAGGTCACAGGTTCAAATCCCCACCCGCTACCACAGACCTCCAACCCAACAGCTGCCTTCATCAGCGCTCCTCTCCTACACACACAAAGTAAATAAGTACATTTACTCAAGTACTGTACTCAAAGATAGGGTCGACGATGTTGGAAAGCTAGCATAATTTGCATCGCCTCAGGAGCTCCGTCTAAACCCACCCCCTCCCCTCGGAGCTCATTCCAAGGCAACGCCTCAATTTTGACGAACTTTTACTTCACTTGAGTGTTTCAATTTTATGCAACTTTATACTTCTACATCTACCTAGATCTCAGAGACCCCTCCGCATCACCCTGTCGGAGTTTATTTCACCACAATGACCGGCTCACTGTGCAGTATCTCTTACATATACAATTGGGTAGTTTAATCCATAACATTATATTTGATAAACCGGTCATATTGTTTGTAAGTAAAATCATAATCTGAACAGTAACCAGTAACTGTAAAATACAAATAGTGGAGTGAAAAATACAATAGTTTTGTCTAAAATGTAGTAGAATAGAAGTAGAAAGTAGCATAAAATGAAACTACTCAAGTATAAATTAAAAGTACATAAGTAGCTGGACGTAGGTACAGTACTTGAGTAACTCAGTCATTTCTGCCACGTTTGTTGGACAAAACAAAACATTTAATTCTTACTCTTTTTTTGATATTTAATAGGCCAGACAATAAACTGAGAAAATATTGATAATAAAAATAATCAGTGATTGCAGCTCAGTTTTTTCTGCTTTCTCATCCCAGTAATTTTCTTGTTACCCCTCAGATTTATCTCTCACCGGGTCGGGAACCTCTGAACAAAGGGAAGTGAAACTGAAAGTGAGCTCACATGAAATGTCAGTTGAAAAACAGTGTTAACCCACGAACATGATAAGTGCTGCCGGTCAACGCTGAGTAAACCCTGCAAAACTGGGGGTTTGTTGTTAGTGGAGAAGGGTAGTTTTATATTTTTCATACCAGGTTTTGCTCCAGAAACATCTTAGTCATGACCCTTGCGTTCACATAAAGGTCATGACTCATTTCATATTTCTGAGGCTGATTGCAATAATTTTTTTTTATTCCTGACTCACTAAAGTGAACTTATTTATTTCACAAGATGAAAAATAACCAACACCTAGGGGGGAAACACAAAGCGAAGAGAAATTTTAGGAACACCGGCTAGTCACCCGGGGTGTTAAAGGTGTGTGTCTGTGTGTGTGAGTGTGTGTGAGTGTGTGAGTGTGAGTGTGTGTGTGTGTGTGTGTGTGTGTGTGTGTGTGTTTTGTTCAGTGTTTGGTCGTCAGGACGGAAGTCGCCTGTTTCCTGTGTTTTGTTGTTCAGGGAGTCAGAAGGTGTCAGACTGACTGACTCCCACCCAATCAGCTGACTGCGGCTCACATGGGAGCAGGTCAGCTGACTGTCAACACACACACACACACACGCACACACATTTCTCATGTTTGTGAGGAAGCCGCTCAGCTTCCAGGAAACCTGTGACTCGTCCATCACACCAACTTTACGTGCCATCAGTCATGTGACACGCGGCTCTTTTCAGTATTTCTCAGCACTTCGCGTGTTTCAGTTCATATGTCAATATGTCCCCCCCCTCCTCGTACTCAAGTACTGTACTTAAGTACACATTTGAGCTACTAGTACTTTACCAAAAACATCATATATAATAGTAAACCACTGACAGGGAACATTTTACTAGTTTTCACAGTGTGGTGTTGGTACTTTTACTGAAGTAAAGGATCTGAATACTTCTTCCACCGCTGGCTGTTTCCCTGTCAGATTTTCCCTGTAGATCGGGGGGTTTCTAACCAGTGACTTTCTTGTCACAAGACTCTGTCTGAGAATTTCAGGTAATCTCTGACATTCTCTGTCATCTTTCATTTTCTGTTTTTGAGTTGCTTGGATTGTTGTTGTTTTATGACCTACAACACTTAAGCTTCCTTACGTTTTGTTTCTAAAAGGGCATTTGTGTTAATCTTGTTGATGATATTTACACCTGTAAGGTTTGTTATTTTATATTTTTAAAGATTTGATGGAGAAAAAAAAAATGGTTGAAACTGATTTTCACCTGGATTTCATATCCCAACGCATCCAAAAGTTGTTTTTCCTGCTGAAATTAAACATTCTCAAGACTTCACAGTAAACAAGCAAAGCTCAGAATATGTGCTGACGATGTTTATGTCAATCCATTAATCCACCCACACTTCTGTTTGATATTTATTTCATTTTCTGACAAAATAAATCATAGCTCCGGGTTCATTTTCTAGCGTTTTTCCAGAGCTTTCAACCACATCTCACTGTCTTCCTCATCGGAAGGCGATTGAAAGCTCTGGGAAAAAAATAGGTAAAATAGGCAAGAGGGTCGCAGGTTCAAACCCGGCTTGGGGCCCTTCTGTGTGGAGTTTGCATGTTCTCCCTGTGTTAGCATGGGTTTTCTCTGGGTTCTCCGGCTTCCTCCAACAGTCCAAAGACATGCAGGTTTATTGTTGACTCTTAATTGCCTGTAGGTGTGAATGTGAGCGTGAATGGTTGTCTGTCTCTATGTGTCAGCCCCGTGATGGTCTGGCAACCTGTCCAGGGTGTCAGTTTCCTTGCGTGGGATCAGTAAATTTGATCTTCTTCACTAAAAGTTTGATGTTGTCCAGGTTTCACGTCGTCTTTCTCTGAACTGTTTCTGTCTCCACTCCACAGATTTATGTTGGGTAACGGGGTGAAGCGGAAACTGGACGAGGATGAGGATGTTTTGGGGGAAGACCGGCGTCCTCTGGCAGTCGGCGGCATGTCGCAGGTGTCCTACACCCTG
>CAKALG010007810.1:0-12634 GCA_916700815.1 Helicolenus hilgendorfi
GGCTCCCCTAGTGACTGTCAGCCAGTGGGAGGCGGGAGGAGAGAGGAGAAGAAGAGAGGAGACGAGGGGCTGGGAGAGACAGAAGGATGGGAGGATTAAGAAGGAGGGAGAGAGACTTGCAATTAAAGGCCTGCCCCATAAGAGCCATTAAAAAGCCAGAAACAGAGGAGTCAGCTGAAATGGCAGCCTGACACACACACTCTGCAACACACCCACACACACACACACACATATACACACTCTCGCTGCAGACACACACTGCTGCTCCCTCCCTCGCTGACACACACACACACACACACACACACGCCCATGTGAAGAGTGACAGAAGTGAGATGGTGAAGGTCGATCCTCAGGAAGTCACAGTTATTGTCCCAATGGAAACCAGTGATAGAGCGCTTTGAGCATGCCTGGCGACACACTGACCCTTTAGGAATACTGTAAGTGTGTGTGCGTGTGTGTGTGCGCGTGTGTGTGTTAGCCATGCCAGACGCAGGGACAGGCACAAGTATCTTTCTCCGGGGATCTACTCTAGAAACCCAGACGTTCTGCATGTCTGTGTGAGTCTAAGTAATAATACATTACGACAGGCCCAGCTGAAAGACACACACACACTTTTCCCAACACACACCTATTCCTGTCTGTCTGTGTGTGTGTGAGAGAAAGTAAAAGAGAGAGAGAGAGAGAGAGAGAGAGAGAGGGAGAGAGAGAGAGAGAGTTACTTAAGAAATATCTAACAAAGCAGAGAGCATGAGTGGGAAGTTAGATTGGAGCGAGCGATGCAGTTGGGGAAATCAGCCTCCCACTCACGCATCACTGAGACCATCTCCCTCCAAGAAACTGGTGGCATGTACAGAAAAGCAGACAGACAGACACACACACACACACACATACGCACAAATTCACATACACTCACACAGGCCTCAGGGAGATTTCCAGAGGAGGGAGAGGAGAAGAGAGGAGGGGGTGGGGGGTCTCCTACACTGCAACAGACTTATCCAGGAGCTTTCCCCAGGGAGATTCCGTTATAGGGTTTAGCTACAGGCTAGTGTGTGTGTGTGTGTGTGTGTGTGTGTGTGTGTGTGTGTGTGTGTGTGTGTGTGCAATGTATGTGTGTGTGTGCGTGCACGTTTTGAAGTCTAATGATGAGCATCACCCCGACAGAGATCTGGGGGAAAACAGAGTTGTCTGTAAACTGGAACTGTCACATCCATTCGAACTGCCTCAAATGAAGGCTGTCGCCGGTCCTCGCCACGGAAATCGTTTGGCATCGAGCAGTTTATTTTGGCGGCAGCGAGCTGAAGTGTCCCTTTCGACTAACAGAATCTGCCTTTCTCCTTGAGCGTGGTAAAGTCTTGTATACATATATGGGGGAGAGAACTGCATTAGCATTACCAGGGGAGGTCTGCTGATGCTGTAATTTGTTCCTGAGCACCTCCACCGGTTCTCTCCTTCCCAGAACAACCCTGTCAGTGTCTGACGTTGATAGACACTCTATCCAAAATTGCCTCCTGTTTTTTTTGGGGGGGGATTTTTTTGTTATTATTTTTTTGCAGACTACAGGCTTCTCTGTGTTTTTCATTTTGATCCGGAGCACTATCTCAGCCATTTGTTCAACCCACATTTTATTGATTGTGGTCTATTTTTAAACATGTCTCCTTCATCATGTAAATGTAGCACAACAATGACAATGTTATGCTAAACGTATATACAATTTAATTTGCACTGTAATAAAAAATTGAGAGGCGTCTGCATGTCATTGTCCGCAGTTGTTGCCAGAAATGTGACAGGGCCGATCTCTCAGAATCACGGCCTGTAATATCTGAACAGGCCTGAGTGACCTCTAAAATCACCAATGTCATGGAGCAATGGCTGCTTTACTGAAGACTCCAGCTTAAAGGGATTGTTTAGGTCTTTTGAAGTGGGGTTGTATGAGGTATTTATCCATAGTCAGTGTATAATCTACAGTAGATGACGGTTGACACGCCCCCAGTTTGGAGAAGCAGACAGGAGTTACTGCACAAGAGCAAAGCAATGTACTGCTGTGGACGGGGCTGGCGGCAACATGTATTTTAGCCACCTAAAAGAAAGACCCACCTAAAAAAAAAATCAATATCAGTTTAAGTGTACGCTATATTAAGAGTGTTTTCACTGTTTTACCGTGCCGTCGGACAGTCCTTTCCAATGGGGGAGTAAAACCGCTGTATCCATCTATGCTCCTGCCAATGCCACCAAACTCTATTGAAAAAAACTGTAATCTTACCTCGCAGAACACGGAGGTTGCTGGTATACCGCTGCCTCGATCGATTAGTTTGTTTGTGTTATTGTGTGACTTTGGTGAATCCAAACTAACCAAAGTTAGACAATAAAATTACAGTTTTTTTCAATGGAGTCTGGTTGCTTTGGCGAGAGCATAGATAGCAGCTTCAGTTCCCGGTCAGAAACATAGACTGTATAGCTGTCTCACGGCAAGGTAAACTAGTGAAAATACTCTAAATATAGCGCACACTTAAAGTGATATTGATTTTTTTAGTTGGGCCTTCCTTTTAGGTGGCTAAAATACGTTTTGCTGCCGGCCCCGTCCACAGCACTGTATTGCTTTGCTTCCTTGCTGGTACTGCTGTCTGCTTCTCCAAACTGGGGGCGTGTCGACCGTCATCTACTGTCCTGTAGGTAATAAGCTGACTATGGATAAGTACCTCATACAACTCCACTTCAAAACACCCAAACTATCCCTTTAAGATTGTGTTGCAAAGAGAAAGCTGAATAAAGAGTCAGCTGTGTGCAGCTTTACGCTGACGTAAATGATGTGACGCCTGTTGTAAACCAGCCCAATAATGTCTTGTTTGCACTGTGTTCCTCTAACCTGGCTAATTAAAATGTGTAGCTCTCCACAGAACGAGAGCCAAACAATGAGTTACGACAAGGATAATTTTGTTCCGTTCTAGCCACACAATAAAATTTCATCAAGTCTATTGTAAACCGGAGCAATAATGTGTAGTTTGTATTATATTCCCAAACTGCCTCGCTCCCCACTGTGTGTTACTTTCAACAGCCTTTATATTACCTCCACTGGCTAATACAACTGCTTAATGCTGTTTCCATAACAACTGTTGCAAAGCCCCTGATCAGAATTCCTCTCAAGCTTGCCTTGTGTTTATCATATAAACACCTCATCACACACTGGGCAACACACACATGCACGCCCGTGGACATAAAAGACTTGTACACACATGCATACAAATGGGCCGTCTATTAATACACAAAGTCGCTCGTGTGAAAAAATAAATATAAAACTTGTCCTGGCTTTCTCTGTCTCTCCTCTTGTTCTCTCGGTGACACATGCTGCGTGGACAACAGATTGGTGCACACACACGCACACACACATTTAGTGCTGGTGTATCATTGGAGGACAAGGTCTGACCTTCAGAGAGGACCCGCCCCTGTCACCTGGCTGGGAGAGAGACGTGCGCTACATCTATCTCTGTCACACTGCAACAGCATTCATACACACATTCACACACAATTGGACATACATGGTCACAAAAATACGTTCCATGTCAAATGCAAGGTAGGATGCACACACATGTGTACACATTCACACACACACACACACACACACACACACACACACACACACACACACAGACCCAGAGAGGGTTGGTCTCAGAAGAGTCTATGTGGCGGCTGCTGCTGCCCATGTGAGTGACGGCTTTATAATGAAATAGTCACTCTCCCCTCTCCTTCACTCCCTCTCCTTTTGGTTTGACCTCTTTACTTTCTCCCCCCTCTCGCTCACCCACTTCCCTTTTTTTTTTCCTGTCTCATTTCCCTCTCATCTCCCTCTCGCCAATATATAGAAGTCCAAATGGTGAAGGTGGCTCCACACGCACACACTCGCAGTATGGAAAGTAGCACAAACTTTTTAGCAGAGACCCGAGAGTAAGGAAGAGTCAGCCCCAATCCACTGAGGGAACATCAATCATATTTTTTCTAAGACTTCCACTCTCTTGCGCACCTTACCTGTCCTCTTCCTCCTGCCTCGTATTTGCATTTGAGGAGACGGCCCCCTCTCTCTCGGCAGGGGGGCGAACACATCAAAGACGGCAACAGGTGTGTGGTGTCAAACACAATGCCAGGACCCCCGTTGCGCTAGGGCGTCTGAGATAAAGCCTGTCAGAGTCCTCAAAAACTCAACTCAAGTTACCCAAGAAAGGTTGCACACACACACACACGGAGGTATATTTGAAATCTCTAATGACGAATGTGTGTGTTTGCCAGTGGGAGGTGGAAGAAGAAGACAGAGAGAGAGAGAGAGAGGGTGAGGGGGGTGTCTCAATGAAGGAGTCTCCAGTGGTTGTGTTAACCCCTGATGCCTCATCTCACTGTGAGTCATTCTGCCCTCCGAGGCTCGTCTCTGCTCTGCTATTGTTGATGTTATTGTTATTGAGGAGGTTTGGTATGCTAAGGAGAGGGAGAGAGACAGATAGAGATAGAGACGTAGTGGGAGAGAGAGAGAGAGAGAGAAATAGAAATAGTGTGTGCCACCTCTCATTGGCATAAATACTTGTTTACAACAAGACATAAATTGGCACCCTGTCAGTCAGTCTCTCTATTTCTCTCTCCTTTAACTCCCTTACTCTATTTCCCTCTCTTTCTGTCTGTCTCTCTCTTCTCCTCTCCCTCTGTGCTGCTAAGCGTATTACAACACTCCCTGGTTCAGCCCTCTCTCATTACCATATTCTAATTACATTCGTTAAGGGGAGCATTTGGGAGTTTAATGAATAAATTTGAAAGATGGGTCTCCGTGGCGATCTTTAGGTTTGTCTCCCCCCCCTCAACCGACTAAAGATGGGTGCGTGCGTGTATGTTTGTGCGTCTGTTCGGTACGCGTGTGCACACTCTCGGTAAATATCACTGCAGCTCCATTTCAGAAGAAACAAACAAATCTAGTTAACTGCTGGAGCTCACGTGGAGTCCTTTTTCTAAAAAAATCAATTCAGAATTCTGTTTGTCTCCGCCAAATAAAGATTTCATGTCATTTGTTTGTTGTTTTGGAAAAGACTTGGAGCCACCCATGTTGAAGTCATGCATATTTAACTCTCCTCAAGCCTCAAAAACAAACTGCCAAAGACAAGCATCAATTTACAAATGTACAAATTGTCTGCAATCCCATGGTTTATCTTTCCTACCGACACCAGACCTGGAGGCTTCATACTGGGAGACGGGCAGGTGGAGTTAAAACAATCATAAGCAAAAGTAAACATTAAAGGTTATCAACCCTGCTCCGGAGACTGGCTTCCACTGTTGTGCAGTTTGATCTGTCTCTGCCTAGGACGAAGCCCTGGGCTGTAGACCTGAATAGACTGTTATTATGGGCTTTGCACTCACTCTTTCAGGGTATTGCAAAATGTGATATACCTTTCACATGGTTTAATAAAGGAGTCCCAAATGCATTCCCAATTCTGATGATTGCCAGCTTGAGCTTCAGGGAGTCGAGGAGTGACTGAGTATACTTCACCTCTTGCTCATAAATAACGCTCTTTAAAAGCTGACAAAATTATACGCTTTCACTTGGCCAACCGCCATTGATTACTGACAATTAAACAATACCACAAGCAACAGAAAAGAAAATGCAGAATCTAATTTAACCCCTTCGCCACAGAATTCACTTTCACTGCGACTGCACTTGATTAAAATGCTATTTTTTTGTTCTTTGGCTAAATACATTATTTTTGAAATCCCAGATAGGGTTTACTCATTTTCTTCTTGACTTGAACAGAGTCATAACCACAAATCAGGAGTCAGCACAATTTGGGCAGTGTCTGGAACTTCTTTATTACATCTTGTGGTAAAAAACAAAACAAAAGTATGGATTTGTTTCGTTTTCAGTTCAGCTTGATGTAGAGCAATCCATCTTAAAATTTCACTTTCACTTGCGTCAAAGACGGACTGTACATTACTCATCCATAGCTAATAGAATACATGAACAGTGAGAGGCTGTAAGTGATCATATGTGATGAACATGTGCTATGCCATTAATAGTTCATGAGTGTAAGGTATAGAGTATCAATAGATCCAAAGGGGCTCCTCTTCACTGTGGCTACAGTATATTTACAGTGATGATGTACACACTGTACAAGGTAGAGCCCGGTGTCATCACCCTCTCTTCAAGCACACTGACTCATGCAGTGGGCGCAAACGGTATGTTAGCTATCTTTAAACTTCTATATAATGTAAGACACATGTATATAAATACAAAAACAGGGGGAGATGAGAAACATAACCAATACAGTTTAGACTTCACAGCAGCCATTTCCATTTGTATGATCGTTAGTTTCCTATATGGAAACTGTTAGGGCTGCAACTAAGGATCATTTTCATTGTCGATTCATCTTCGACAGGTGGATTGTTTTCATAATTAATCGATTAGTTTTTTGCTCTATAAAATGGGGAAAAAGAGTTATTCAGTATTTCCCAAAGTCCAAGATGACGTTCTCAAATGTCTTTGTTTTGTCCACAACTCAAAGATATTCATTTTACTGTCATAGAGGAGTAAAGAAACCAGAATATATTCACATTTAAGAAGCTGTAATCAGAGAATTTTGACATTTTATAAGGGTTGTCAATTGATTAAAATATTTAATCGTGATTAATCGCACGATTGTCCATAGTGGCACACTTTTTTATTAGTTCAAAATGCACCTTAAAGGGAGATTTGTATTTAATACTCTTATCAACATGGGAGTGGGAAAATATGCCTGCTTTATGCAAATGTATGTATATATTTATTACTGGAAATCAATTAACAACATAAAGCAATGACAAATACTATCCAGAAACCCTCACAGGTACTGCATTTAGCATAAAAAATATGCTCAAATCATAACATGGCAAACTGCAGCCCAACAGGCAACAACAGCTATCAGTGTGTCAGTGTGCTGACTTGACTATGACTTGCGTAAGTTTGGAGCGAAAATTTAACCTTCATCCCGACAAGCTAGTATGACATGGTTGGTACCAATGGATTCTTTAAGTTTTCTAGTTTCATATGGTACCAGTATTTTCACTCTAGCTTTAAACTACTGAGCCCGCCACAACCTAAAAATCTAAAGTTGCGTTAATGCGTTAAAGAAATTGGTGGCGTTAACATTTGTGTTAACAGCCCTGCTTTTTATTCTTAAAAATGACTAAAACCGATTAATCGATTATCAAAATAGTTGGCGATTAATTTAATAGTTGACAACTAATTGATTAATCGTTGCAATCTAAAAACTATCATGACCCTTTGGGAGACATTATGTTTGCTTAAATCTGGTTTGTTTTCATCCATTAAATGTATACATGTATCGTTGTGGCAAAACCGTTTAATAATTGCTCTACCTTAATGCACTTTTAGAGACTGAGGAGGAGACAGACATCGGTCATTGCCTGCCGGGCTGTCCTGGTAACTTTCCACCTCATATGAACTGTAATGGACTGTGACTTTCTAGTTCCAACATGCAGTGACACCTTAGAGCAGACAGAGACTGGAGCTTACAGCCTCACTGAGAAAGTGATGCTGATGTTGTGTATTGGACAATGTTAAGACTTGCGAGCTGGCAAGCTACATATATACAAACATACTGCCAGACAAGACATACAGTATATGCTGCCAACAATAGACAATTATGCAGTTAGGCTTAACACTAGGTAATACTCGCTTTTGGGCTGGGAAAACTTGCTGTTGCCATGTTTTTCCTGTTTGTTGGAGTAGGGAGCCAACACTTACACTAAAGGTGTAAGAAAATGCCGTATATCGCAATATTGTGTTTTGTGATTCTGTATTGATTCTCAAAAACTGTATCCATTTTTAATCAGTAGTTTAAATGCAAAGATCAACTCAGTCAATACTTTATTTTATTTGCAAAAATATGCTCCTTCTCAGCGTATGTGCCCCCTCAAAGTAGTGCTCTGATGTTGGATGTTACAGCAACTGTGATAAATGCAAATGCAGATCCCACTGTTCTGATTGCATATAAAAACTTGACTTTTTTTACTCAGATTTTATGCATATAGTGGTGTGTTCTTTATACTTTTCCTAAAATTAGATTTTAAACCAGAATCTAATTTTCCGCCACCCAGTCGAGTTACAGTTTATATCCATGTCCGTCCAAAATATCATCACTTCATGAGAATAGGACGGACGTAAGGTCACAGGGACCTTGACCTTTGACCAGCAAAATCAAATCAGTTCATCCTTGAGCCAGAATGGACGTTTGTGCCACATTTAAAGAAATTCCCTCAAAGCATTCCCGAGATATCGCGCTCACGACAATGGGATGAACATGAGGTCACAGTGACCTTGACCTTTGACCTTCAAAATGTTTGAGGCCAAGTGGACGTTTGTGCCAAATTTGAAGAAATTCCCTCCAAATGTTCCTGAGCCCTAACTTCTACTAACAATCCCATTTTTGGGACGGAGTGATTTTGCTCCAAGTGTAACAGAGAAATTTTGAAAGAAGACTGTGATATTGTTAACAAAAACTTTCACCGTCAAACACCCGAAGGCATGGAAAGAACACTATTCTCAATCTCTGTCACTTGGCCAAGAAACAAGTGAGATGTTCTCCCTTTCATATTAAGTGTTCATCACCCCCTCCACCACCCACCGCCGCTTCATACTGTACATTCAAACAATTAAATATATGCACTGTCAGTATGCAAATGCGGTATCAGTATCCCTTATATAGTTGCCTCCTTGGAGTACAAGATGATGGATGATATATTACAGCTGAGCCGGTCTTAGACTAATGACACAGCTGCATTACAATACACAACTTAGTACACAGCTAATACTGTGTATGCACAGAGACAGAACACGCACACTCGCATACGCGCACACAAATGCCACCTTGTTTAATCCTCCAGGAATCAGTGAAATTTGATTACCGTGACTTTTACAAACACACTCCATATGAGAGTAGACATTCCATACATCAGCAGGGTGGGAGGAGGAGGAGGAGGGAGGAAGAAGAGGGTAGAGACAGGGAGACGGGGAAATGTGTGATGCTGGATAGAGCTGCAGTTTGGGAGGAGAAACGCTGGACACACACTGTGGTCTCCTGAGTGGAATACACACACAGACACACACACACTGCCTGCACACAACGTCTCACCCTATGTCTATTATGGTAAATGCGGGGAAACGGTATATTTACCAGTAAATGTATACATCTCCCAGGGTAAATCTTGTGAATGTGTACATTTCCAGGATAATGTTAGTGGAAAATGCTAGTCGCAGCATCGTGAGACTCGCAGTTCCCTCACTATGTTTTTTTTTGTGGATATTATGTAGGAGGCCAATTTACCCCTTTGGCAAGGCTCCTGTAATAAACTGAGATCTGTGAGACACGGGAGATACAATTGAGTAACATTGTAACATCAGAAAAACGGGCAAAAGTTTCAAATTTATGTGTTTTCATACATGCCAGCACATTTGACCTGCATCATAGTGTCATCACTGGATGAGGATTGACGCAATCTGAAGCAATTTTATGGCACTTGAGATGCGATGCACTTTAAGTTATCATTACATGTCCTTCGAGCAAGAAGTGCACGCGTCGTTTATTCTATATTTTTGAGCACATTTCATGCGCTCACAATCCATGTATAAAAACGTGTGAATTTAAGCAACGCTGCTTCAAAATTAAAGTCTTTAATTGTGAAACAAAACTCCATGAGGCCAAATACGAGTTGATGAACACTGTTCACAGTGTGCACTAAACACGGCAGGAGAGCTCCATGATAATATGACTTCTCTACTCATTAACCGGCAAACACGGAGATTAACAGATTTACCTTGAGAAATGCTACCAGTGAATGTTAAACATTAACTAACTCTGTGGTTGATAATTCACATTTACTGCTAAATATTCATATATACTGCTCCCCATATGCACATCACCATTATCATATCAAATGTACAGAGGGTGAATTGATAATGTGTGGAAAGAAATCAAAGTGGTTTGAAACAGCAAGGGAAGCTGACATATTTTTATATGTATATTGTGTTTTTGCTCAGCAATAAATAACATTGATTTTGCAATTAAACGACCACATAATCTTACCAGTTTTAATTAAAAATAGAGCTGCAGCCTGCAAGTGGCCATTAGTGGGTTGAAGCCTGTGAGGCCAACGAACTCAGATCCATGCGATATCCACAAAACTGACAATTTGACCTCACAGCAACTTTATAGAACACAAACAAATGTGGTCTGATTCACTTTTTGTAGCCCCTCTGCAAATAGGTCTGAAGTTTGCTTGCTTTAGTATCAAGTAGTTGGTTTTGCACAAACTGTCTGCCAAGAACTTTATTTTTGTGTCTTATACAAATGTTTGCACGTCTTAACTGTCTGGATTAGCCATGAAGTAGGACAAGGCAGTTAAAGGGATAGTTCGGGGGTTTTGCAGTGGGGTTGTATGAGGTACTTATCCATAGTCAGTGTAAAGCTGCAACAATTAATCGATGAGTTGTCAACTATTAAATTAATTGCCAATTATTTTGATAATCGATTAATTCAAGTCATTTTTTAAAGAAAAAAAAAATCTCTGATTCCAGCTTCTTAAATGTGAATATTTTCTGATTTCTGTACTCCTCTATGACAGTAAATTTAATATCTTTGAGTTGTGGACAAAACAAGACATTTGAGGACGTTATCTTGGGCTTTAGGAAACACCGATCAACATTTTTTCACAATTTTCTGACATTTTTGAGACCAAACAACTAATCGATTAATCAAGAAAATAACCGACACGTTAATCAACAATGAAGATAATCATTAGTTGTAGCCCTAAGTCAGTGTATTACCAATGGCGAACTGAACTGAAAGTGAAACTTATCTATACTGTTTTTGTCAACTGAGTCTTTTGGCTTTGAAGAGAGCATAGATTAGTTTCACTTTCAGTTCAGTTCCCCGTCGGAAAGGGCTGTCTGACGGCAAGATAAAATGGTGAAAATATTATAAATATAGTGTATTTTTTGCTGGACCACAGAGGGCCAGCTGTACAAACGCAAAAGTCTGTCACAGAGTGACTGACTGAGTGATGAAGTTACACAATTGGTCGGTTGAGTGTTGAGTTTCCTCATTGGCCATTACTCTTTCAAAACGAAGAGGCGGGGAACAGTTCTTTAAGCAAATGAGCCCGTCCAGCGCGACACGTCCAGCTCACGAAACGTGGACCAAGCGGTCAAACTAGATGATCTAGATCTAAATTGAAACGAGATTCAGCAGTGGCATAGCCTATTTCTCTCTCAAAATGTTTTCAGAAGTAGATTTTGCTGGATTGTTTAGACGGAATAACAGAAAGTTTACAAGCACGCCGCCATGTTGTCTCCTGTTTGAAACAGCAAGCAGAAAACCATGGACCAATCAGGTGCATTCGACAACAGGGTACGTCACCACTTGAACAGCCAGTTGAGTGGAGCAGCGCGTCCCCTAGTGTCCTCGTGGACCTGGTGGATATTTACCGCTGGATTTAACATAATAGACATGACCATTGATTATATGTATAACAACTTAGCCACAAATTCACAGACTGACTCAGTTTTGGCCAAGTCTTGTTTTAGGTGCGCCTTTCTTTTAGGTGGCTAAAATTCGTTTTGCTGCCGGCCCCGTCCACAACAGTACATTGCTTTGCTCCTGTGTCGGTACTCCTGTCTGTTTCTCCAAACCGGGGGTGTGCCTACTGTATACACTGACTATGGATAATTACCTCATACAACCCCACTTCAAAGCACCAAACTATCCCTTTAATAACGCTATGTGTAAGATTTACAGAGGCAAAATTGCATGGAAAACACGCGGGTATACTGATTGGAAAACGTCCCAATTATTTGTGCGAATTGTGGTTTCTCTTACTTCAAGCATATAAATATTATGTTGCACTAGAAATAAGAGAGTCATAACTATAATCTGTCCAAATATGCAGTGTGGAAAAATTATGTAGAGACTGAATCAACATTATGCCGGCAACAGCAAAAAAAAAAATAAACACATATGCTACTGATGCAGAAATGAAACCAGTGAAATGCACACTGAATTTATCTTGAGTAAAAGTATTTGAGGGGTAGGCTACAATTCACAAGTTACTGTTAAATATGCAAAGATGTTTGGTATAGTGCTTGGTATAGTATCTGACTGAGTAGTCAGAGAGATTTTAATATATCCGCAAAATATGTGACATAAAGGAAAAGCTGTTGTAGCAGCTCCCGCCCACTGCTGCTGGTGGACAACTCTGTAATCCTTACACAACAATGAATCAGTATCGTCTGTAAATACCTCTCAAACGACTCATCTAGAACTGATGCGCTCTTAGGTGTCCACAGATATGCTCAGTGCATACTGATCATATTATAGCATGAGTAAAAAAAGTGAGCATCAGGGTAAAGCTACCTGTGTTTTATACCTGCAGACAATGCAAGTACATACCCAGACTTAGAATTAAATGTACAGTTTGTAGGATTTGACAACATCTAGTGGTGTGGGTGCAGACTGCAACCAAATGAGTACCCCGCCGCTCCGCCTCCCTTTCCAAGACTGCGGTAACGTGAGCCGCCGAGTGCAAAACCGTGGTAACACCGTTTGCCTCGCTCAGA
>CAKALG010007826.1:0-10423 GCA_916700815.1 Helicolenus hilgendorfi
TAGCTTGCGATTCGGTTCAGGCGGGTGTGCTGGCGGGACCTCGATACCACGGCTCCACCCCTCGATTACTACTGCGCAGAATCTGGCTCCAAATGACGTCAAAATCTATCTATGTTAACAGCATACAGGCAAATATAACTGGTGAATTGTGTCATTTCCAACATTTTATGTGCCATTTCATGTATAGAATCAGAAACAATTCATTATTTTTTCAAATTATAATTTTCTTTCACTGCAGTGGATCAAACTTGCAATCAATTATTGAGTATTATTATTAATTGTAACTGATAACAGTACTTGTTTGTTACTAGGAGCTCAGCAGGAAAGCTCTCCTGTGTTATCTGACTGTGAGAGATAACCCTTATTGATTTCTTCACCAGCGATACGGTTCACACGCACATGCATGTAAACACACAGAGCCAGTAAGTGATTCAGACAAAGCGTTGAGAAACTTCCCGTTGTCTTGTAACACTCGGTCTTGGTTTGTCTGACTGACTCTGGTGAGAAATCTGAAGTTATGTTGGCAATGTCTACATGTTCGTTGTCAACAGACGTCAGAGAGTTCAATTCAACTTATTCTTTAAAGGTGAACGGAACTAATTGAGATGATTTGTTATTAGATTTCCATTAATCTCTTCCAACTCGCTACGTTTGGGCAGAAATGTTGTCTAGACTGTCAAATTATATGAGGAGGTATTACTTTAATAATTTGTGACTATCACTCAAACTCACAGTCAGATCGCCGCCTCCAGCTCACAATAGCACACTATTTGGAGAATTCTGCGTTAAAGTGATGTGAGGGAAATGGAATTTCTCCCTATTTCTTATCAGCGGCGTGCATAAAGGCCTCCATTTCCCGCTTTCCGTCTTAGAATTTCTGCTTACTACTAATAGGTAATTGCCTGTGGCTCTGACAAAAGGAAGGGAAAGAGAGGAAGAGAAGCTATTAAATTTTAGAGTGTATTTTGTCAACAAGCACAATTTAAATACGAGACAAAACTGGCTATTTTTGGTGTGTTGGCCAATTTTGTTCCTAATGTAACGATGAAAATATGTTATCTGGATAAGTTTGTGACATGTCTCAGTGAGTCATGTCACTCTGTGTAGAGAGGTACATTTTGTTAAAGCCACCATATGTTTCCTTTCCTGTTGCTGTTGGAGGTTACAAAACACCTACTTTCAGGATTTGGCAATATCCTTGACACAGTGCAATGACAAACATGCCACTGTTTCCCCTTTTTGGTCTTATTTCTCACACTAAGTATTGTGCTTCAAATAAGGGATCTAAAAAGTGTAGTGTAAAAAGAAAGTACATTTTTTAGTATTTAGACAAGGGCTGTCAACCGATTAAAATATTTAATTGAGATTAATCACATGATTGTCCGTAGTTAATTGCGATTAATTGCAAATTAATTGCACATTTTTTATTCTGCTCAAAATGTGTTTTTTAGACGATTACACAATATATTTCACGATACATACATTTTTGTAAGATCAATTGATTGTTTCAGTGATTTATCAAGCAAGAACGCTAAATGTTTGCTGTTTGTAAACAAATCAAGCAATTTAAAGATGTCACTCTGGTTGAAAATGTAGTGTAAGTTTGGAGCGTTATTTAGCCTCCTTTGTGACAAGACATGGTTGGCAACATTTGATTCCTTAGGTTTTCTAGTTTCATATAATGACAATATCTTCACTCTAGCTTTAAAACTGATCTCAAAACAGCGCAAGTTGCGTTAATGCGTTAAAGAAATTAGTGGCAGTAAAACGATTTTGCGTTAACTCGTTATCGCGTTAACTTTGACAGCACTGGATTAGACACTTATTAATCATAGAACAGTTCCTTGAAGCTCAGACATAGTGACATTTTGTGTCAGCAATTGTAAAGTTCAAAAACCTAAAAAGGAGGAAAGAAATCTTTTCACATCCTCTTTTTTAATGGATGACCAGAGCATGAATATGTTTTCCATATCTTGACACGCTAACGTTAGTTCCATAGTGATACTTTTGCCATTTGGAAGAATCCCACAATGACAAAACAGCTGTAAGTTTGCATAAAAATAAAGCTCAAACCTTACTTTATGTTTTTATCCTAAAACTCTTTAATAAGTTTGACATTTTTTGAGCATTAAACTTCAAGTATCTTTACTTTAAAAGCATTATCTTATCCTCCTTCTTTAAATCCTAAATATTTGAAGATCCTCTATATCCGTAGTGTTTCATGTTTGTTAAAAATGTTCTGGCATTATTAGACAAGAAACTACAAAGGATGATAAATGGCACACATACAATACAGAGCGGCCCAAAAAAAAAAAAAAAATCCGATAAAGCAAGTGTTGTCAATGAAAGTAAGTTGAGCGGTCCGTAATTTGGATCAGGATGCGACTCTCCAGCCTGAACCTGTGTCATTCAGAAAAAAAGTTTTGTGAAGTTTCCCTTTTCAATCTGGCACAAGTATCAAAATGAAAGGAGCGCCTAATCGCTTGATGTGAAGATAAAGGAGAGCCATCGGAGAGGCTTGCCACTCACCACACAGCAGCTGCAGCAGACCCAGAAAGACGAGAGGCTCTCATCAGCCCTGATAGCACTAGATGAAACAGTGTGGCTCAAAGCAGCTCAGATTGGAAGACGTGTGTGTGCGTGCGTGTGTGTGTGTTAGCCAAGCAGCAGCAACAGCAGCAACAACACCAGCAACATCCTCGTTTTGAATTTGTGAAACTCTTTTCCAGGAAGAAACCCATGACTGATGGGGCCCAGTTATGGGAAGAAAAGTGGGGTGTTTAGTCAGAGCTTTCTCGAAAGAAAACAGTTGAACAGTTCAACTAAAAAAAGATTATCTGTTACAAATTCAGTAATTCTTTACAGGTTATATTGGACGTTTATATATTCGTGATAGTTTATATTGCCTTTGTGATTGCTGATGGAGTAATAAGAAGAGTCATTACACCTCAATTTGAAGCAATTAACCCCCTGAGATTCGCAATCTTGACCGACTTGTTGGCTGTAGCGGGTTCATTCACCTATTCTAAAAATGGTGTATTTGAATATTTCTGCATTCTGGGGTCCCTAAACAGTCTTGGAAATACATAATGTATGGCTGTAAAGCTGAGACTCTTGTAGATGCAATGAGCACGTTAGTCCCCATAGTAGCCATTTCACTGTAGTGAGACCATTTTTTGTAATTTCACCTCACTGTATAAAATGACCTGTGGTGACCTCTAGGATAATCACAGCCTCATGAAACTTTACAACCATCTACTAGAGACCTTAGGGCATTCAGATGCTTTTGCTATGGTGTTCCTCAAGGTTTTGGTGTCTTAATGTGGTATTTTGGAGGGATTATTGTTAATTTTGATCAATTCTCGATGGTAAAAAATGGTTAAATTTAACACCAAATCTGGGTAACAAATGGAATCTTCCCAAAAATTGCTGCCACACCTTATGAGACATAATAGAGCATGGGAATGGCCATCATATACCTTCATAATCTAAGCCCTTTATCGATTTCACAATTTATTTGAACCACTTTTACGCGGTGTCTAATGTTGACCTGCTATCTCCCCCTAAAGACCCTCTGTACCTCCCTAAAAAAGACAAAAACAGGACTATTTTGGGTCTCGGAGGGTTAAATGTCAATCTCTGAACCGGTTAGGTGTCTGGCCTTTGCTTGTATGAGAGTACGGAGGTATTTCAACTTTACTCGATGGTCTTTTCCCTTAAGGTGTTAATACGGCGGCTGTCAAACACCTTACAATATGACTCCAGGGAGTCGTCTTGAAGAATGCAATAAGTCTGGTTCAGGCTGACCCCTCTGTGTTGAGCGTGACCTTTGAAGTAGCAGATCTGCCGTATCAAAACACAGTCATCTCCCTCTGTGAGCCTGTCCAAGCCTTTGTCAGCATGGTAATAGAACAAGCTCTTAAATGGGATTGTAAACTGTGCCTTGACCCCCCCAAGGGCACTTGAAACTACTCGCCATATCACGTTTATTAGCTTATTAAATTGTAAAATGATTCGCTGAGACCTCATTTTGAATGGTGCGCGAGGCGAGCCAGTGAGCTCACCCACTCAACTTTTAATCTAGCGGCTGCATCCCCGCTCGGTCACTCCGCGTGCTCTCAAAAGCATAATGGAAGCTAACTGTTAATCAAGAGGCTGCTGGAGGAGGAATTAAATGCACGCAGTGGTAGGTTTGTGAATAGGAATCAACAGGAGAAAAGAAAAGCACGCACTAATTAAAAATACATTAACTGGTTATCATGCGTTGACATATTTTGCTTGATCTTTTTTCCTAATCAGCAGTAATGAACAAAGTGCTCTCCATCCACTGGGTATTACATGCTACGTCTCAGTGAGCAGTAAAATTAGCTGAGGGCCCCGAAGCTAAGTTGAACTGATGAAGCTTTGCTAGGTTTGATTACGGTTCTTGTACTGTACTTAATAGAATGCTGTTTCCTCTTTAGATTCTTATTCACATTAGAGATGTGACTAACCCCAAATTAGTCACTGCTGGGAATATCCTCTCTCATATCTATCTACTGTTGTACACAGAATTACAGTAGTTAGCTGCAATCACAACTGCTGTAATCACGGCTTCTGCTAATCACGGATGCTCACATTCAAATCTAAAAATATTTAAGGCCCAGTGCCTTCTGTTGAAACAATGCCGTCCTGCTACTCCACTTAACCATGGATGTATAAAGACAACTCGATACAGCGTTCATTCCTATGGGAGTTGCTCAGTGGCGCATGAAGCCAAAATGGCTCGCCTGCCGAGTGAAAAAAGTACCAGGATCTTCTGGTGATCTTCCGCATCCATTGAGCCCATAGAGCAGTCATAGTAGTGTTTCCTTTAACTCCGCCTCCCAGCCCAGGTCCAGCCTCGGTCTGGGTCTCATTCACATGGAGGAAGAGAAATAACTCTGGATTTGGCTATTAGTGCATTTTACAACTTTTAGGACCTCGTGATTTAAATAAGGGATATTCAAATATTCATACTGGGAAGTGGATTTACCTCAAAAAAATGATCCACCATGTTACAGACGTCTCTTTCCCAATGTAAGTCCATGGTAATAAGTCTTTTTGAGCCCAATGGCATCACAGGACCGACACGGAAGTTGTAATTCCACCGTTTGACCACTAAGAAGTTTGCAGGAGACATGATTTTTTTTTTTACAGATTATCTGTCTCATGCACTACTGTCAAGATATAGCGACAATTTTATAAAAATAACTTTTATCATAATTGCTAAGTGTCCGACTGCAGCTTTAACAGTAAAGCAAATTATTGATTATTTTTCTAACAAGTCCTGAAAGTGTTATCAAATCAGCCCGATCAACTCAAACTATGAGTCAGAGATATTTATGTGCTATTAAATACTCAATACCCGCCTCACAGCTGTAATTACTGACGCCAGACCTGCTAAAACTGCACTGCAAGTGTTCATGTTCGAGTACTTTAGTGTGATATAAGGTGAAAGACACTCGTTGGGAAAATTGGGCCATCACATCAACATGAAATACGACAAAGAAAAATATAAATAGTACAGCCTGTTGAAAATCTGTCATATAGTTTTCATTTGTAAATGTTTATCAATCAATTGGGAATGTTAACTGACATTGGCCTCTGGGAACATCTGTTCCAAATTTCAAGGAAATCTAACCGATAGTAGTCGTAATATTTCACAAAAAATGTAACCAAAAATGTCAACCACATGGTGGCGCTATAGAGGAAAAGCCAGGGGATCACCATAGCAATAATCGTTGAGGTATTACAGTCATGGACCAAAGCGATGGACCGACTGACTGACCGAATTCATACAGATTTCTGAAACTGTATTCTGCAGTGCAGACTCAGAAACGTTCTGTTCTAGCTGCCCACATTATCAAAACGCCCAGATGGAGCGACCATATGTCCTGAAAAGTGACAGCGTGGAAGGTGCATGTTCCTATCATCACTGTTATAATCACATGTGTAAGGAGGATGCTGTTTGCATATGTGCTGAACAAAGTGTCCCACCGTGTGCATTTAATTCACATACAATCTATTGTAATGTGTCTGCATCAGTTGGACAGGTTACATTCCTGCTGCATTCATGGTACTTAGCATATAAGATTAATCCTGATTATAATCACAATCATTTGTCATATTCACCATTCAATGATGCATAATTTGTCTGCATACCCCTGAGTTGTTGTACTTGGTCGGGCAAGACAGTGAGACACTGAAAGAGAGAGAGAGAGAGAGACAAAGGGAGGGGGGTCAGTCAAGCGCCGACTCACGCTCCTGCTCCTTACATGCACCCAATCCACTCCTATCTAGTACCTGTCACACGCTGGCTGCAAAATGGAATTGACTATTGATTTCCCCCTTACCACAGGTCAGTTGTGCTATCAGGCTATAGTGGGCTCACAGAGAGCCACAAGAGGAGAGGAGAGGAACACCAGGAGGAAACACACGTTACAAAAACTCACACAAACACACAAGCACAAATACACGTTCTTATTAACCACCACTGTCTGGGATTGTGTAAAGAAAGACAGCAAAGGTTGCTTTAGAAGAGTGTGTGTTACGACACGTGTAGCGAAACACACTCAGGACATGGTGACCGTGGTGGGATTTGTTTTGCGAGGTGGAAAAAGTGAAAAAAGCATATGTGTGAAATATTGTGTGAGGTATTCTATATTTACAAGGTTAGATTTTGCCAATCTGAAACAGTGATTCACAACTTTTTTGAAATAAAACAATGTCTCCTTGTGACCCTTCATCACAGGTTGTTGTGATTGTGGACAGTTTGGCAGAATGTGTGTAACACAAATATTTTAATCATTTACATTTACATGTGCAGCTATTGCATGTCCAGCGGTGTTATCAGCCCTACGGAGTGGTTTGAAGAGGGCGATGGACATGCAACGGTGGGCTTTCCTTTTGTTATCTTTACTTATTTTGTTCTGCACAACTATTGTGAAGTTCACAAAGAAACTGTTAAAGAACAACGCATAAATGCTGCTCTGCAGTACGACAGGGACTTCCAGCCACCCGGCAGAGCTAATGGTACAAGTCCACAGCCTCCGTCCTTTCCACGCTTCCCATTCATTGTCTATGTTAGCAGCCAGACGATCCCTTGCGATAAAAAACGCCACTGTGGACATATACCATAAGAATAGACAACGAAACTGACCCATAATGTAGTAAATCTTTGATTTGTAACTTTTTTATTTTCAAAGTAAATTTGATGTGTGTGAGAGCTGCCTTGTAACTGCATCTGAAAAGTAAAACTTGACTTATCCCCACTAGATTTGTCTCTGTCTTAGTGCATGTGGGAAAGATAGAGAGATATTAAGTATTAAACAAGATGTTTCATTATAGGAAGAACAATAATACTCTTAATCTCAACCTTTTTCAGAGCAGACAAATCTGCTTCCTGTTTCACCGCAACGTGCTTGCCTATACATGAATGGTCAATTGATATGTGTTTTCAGGCATGTTAGTATGGACGGGGGTTATTTTTCTATATGGTGCTAAAACGTCATTTTAATATGAAAAACGTATTACGTACAGAAACAACCAAAAGGAACCAGAGGGATGTGACTACAGGGCTATCGTGATATCCCGGTAATGAAGGTTAACCATATTAAAAATTAAATATTGATGCCATGTCAATAATACACTCATGCTAATATTGTGTAAATAATACAGCGCCTCTTAAATAATTTCATACATGTACAGTTATGGAGTCTCTCTCCGCCTCCCTACACTTGTATTTTGAGTGTAATTCATTCAAGAGGAATTTGACTGATACTATTGTTTTCTTTTCAAAATTTCTATAGATATCATGAGAAAATCGCTATTCTGAATTATTGTGAAAATCTGATATCGTAACAGCCTTAGATGTAACTGTTGGTGTTGGCTGTGTTTGTGTTGTCTGCAGTGTTTTATATTTACTGCTGCTCATTTCTAGATGTGCCTAGTAAAGCTGCTAATATGAACTATTTTGGAGCTGTTCATTGTTCCATTTGCCATTTTCAAACTGCACAAAAGTAGCCATTGTTCAGGGTTGTGAAGGAATAAGCAATGCCTCACTGTTTGCACATTTTTTAGGCAAGCTTACACGCTCACTTCCAAAGCTGGTTTGCAGAAAAAAACTCATAAAAATCAATAGTGGTGTATGAGGAACAGACTATGTGAGCAGGTGAATTTAGAGATGGTGAAATAGTGCAGATCATTACAGAGGGTGTATAGTAGAAAATGTGTGAAATATAAATTGCCCATCAACAAATAATATCTTTTCAATATTTATTGACGTCTTAGGGCCTTACCACCTCACAATAGAAGACTAACATTTTTGTTATTTTGTTCTAGAAGTGGACAAAATGGTAGTTTGTGGTGATTTACTAGAATAAGTAACAGAATAATGTATAGCAACACCACAAACTACAGCCTCAAAAATGACCAATTAAAACCCCTCGATGCCTCAACAAAAGGTCCTCCTTGTAAACATCATTTTGTGTGGTCTGTGCGTTGAATTGCATTACATTCTACAACCATTCTGTCTACCATGTGCACATTAGTCCCTCTTGTTTTCTCCAACTAAACAGACATTAACATGGACAAACTGTCAATCCCTCTGTTCATGTGAATGAATCCTATCCGTTTTCAAGTCTATACCACTGCTCTCCATGAGATATTTGTTGCCAACCAGCTTATCTAACTGTGTAAAAGTTGAGTTAAACTGTATTGCAAGAGAACGGTTCTGATATAAAGAGAAGTCAGACTTATTTGGTTGTCACTTTATGCTAATAAAACTTCTATCTTGCATGTTGTGACATTAGCCGCTGGCGACATGCGGTGGTGTATCAGAGATAGTCCAGGTTCATCTTAGGTTGCTACAACCCACATTTATATACAGCTGATTCTCCTATACCTGCTGTCTTTCCACCCTCCTTTTTCAAACTGTACAAGGGGTCATTAAGTTATTGATCGAGGGTAAGGAGGCGAACAACTGCGGGGTGTCATAGGAAGTGTGTGTTGCAATCGGTGACAGCGAGGACCAGCTGAAAACCTGTGCTTGAAGGGTTAGCTTTTTTCCGTGCTTCATGTGATACTCTGAGATCCAAATAATTCATGCACAATATACTCTGCTTCTAGGTTTTTAATTCAGCCTGACATTACCAAACGTGTGGTCTCCAGGTGGGCTTCAAACTAGCTTCCTGCAGCTGCTGGACGTCCTCTTTCTCTGCCCAACCTGACATCTTGTATGATGCATGGCCACTCTTCACTGCCTTCCTGCCCGCTCCCCCACAAACAGTTGATTGCTTTACTTTGTTGTGTCACTCATTTCCTTGTACGCGTTCTGGATGAGTGCTCATAACAGGCTCTTTTTCTGGCTCCTGATTGATTGATTTATGGGTCAATCACAGAATAACCCTAACCTGCCTACCATTTCACACACTCAGATGTCAGTGAGGAATCAAAGCCAGGGGTTGACATGTGAAGCTTTCCTTCAATTAATCTTGTCTAGAAAATCCAACCTGTGCATCTAGTTCCTGCTCTCCTTTGGTAAAAAGAAAGAGTGCAAGGATAAATATTCAATATTCGCTGACACAGTTACACAAATTCTAAATTTAAGGCTGCATTTTAACACCTCATTGTCTCCATTAGAAATGCCAGACCACCATTGAAACATGCCAAAGACCGAGTTTATTTGGACACATTAGCACAACCACTAGTAGTACTTGCAAACAACAGATTGTAAACAGATTAGGGAGATTTGTCAAAAGCTGACCTTCTGTTAAGCAGCACCTGTGTTCAACAATATGAGCCAAAAGATATTTACCCATTGGAACCAACAGATGGCACTCTGGTAACACCCAGACCTCAGTGAGATATTTATAATGAGGGGGAAAGAAAGGGAGAGAGGCACTATGAGGAATATAACCATTAGTAATTTTATATATACAAGAGTGAATGGACAATGTGACTTGTTTTAGAGCTACAGGTGAGAAGACAATGCAGAAGCTCAGACAAGTTGGATGTTGCTTATTTCAGTAAAGGTTAGAGAAAAAAACAGACAAATAGATTCTGAAATCACATTGTTTCTCCTTCACAAAATGCTTGCCTGTTAACTTTTAAGAACTCTTCACAGGACACTATGTGACAAGACAGCCAAGCTATGTGTGTCAGACCCTTTAGCTCACTGACTTATTCTAACTGGACCGGATTGTTGAAATTTATCAGAGGTCTCAGAACAGGATTACCTTGAAAATACTGTTTGACATTGAGGTGTCTGTGCAGTGGCTGAGCAAGACGGCCAGGGAACCTAATCCTTTTCAATCTAACAACGGCAGGACCTCGGCTAGTCATCGCTCTGACGTGGTCTTCGTCGGTGACGCCGGATGAACCGAGGACAGGAGCGTCTCTTCCC
>CAKALG010007828.1:0-12307 GCA_916700815.1 Helicolenus hilgendorfi
TGCCTCACCCCCTCCTCAACAAACCAACACTAACACACAGACTGCCTGCCGGGGAGCCAGGAGTGCACATGGAGGAAATAGGCTGGGGGGAGGTAAGGTGTGCTCGCTATATACGTCTTTGTGTATTGTGATAGCGTCACAGCAGTATGTGCGTGTGTGTCTGTCTTCTCCTCTGGGAAATAAGGCAGCCCCCAAACTACTCAAAGTGGAGCGTTTTACTGTGGAATGGGGAAAGAGAGGGAGGTGGAGAGACTTTTTCTTTAAGGCATCCAGCTGTGTTGTTGCCAGGGGATGCAAGGTCGACGGAAAATGCAAAGAGGAGAGGGAAGCCCGCCTGCTAAGCAGAGAGATTTGATAGTGCCAGAGCTCTTGAAACAGATTTCCAGGTACTCTCAATCTACTTAAAAGTCGAAGCAGTGCAGCAAGAATATAGTGCAGCTTTCTTTATAATCTTGAGAGTGAATTATGCTAGGTTTCTGTTTTTTTAGGGGGGGTTGTTAAGTATGTGTCACATTTTAGACAGTGGAGAAATAAAGCTGGGAACAATGAATGCGTTAGACAGCTAAGCAGAAAAAAGTGAGAGTCAGAGGTGAGACCGTACAGGAAGGACAGGTGAGAAAGAGGAAAAGGTGGTGAGAGAAAGGCGATGAGGGGGGGGTTACATAAACACTCAGTTATATGCTGTCTAGGCGCCTTATACACGTACATCTACTTCAATTCTATCAACACCTGAAGGCACCGATAACCTCCCCCTTCTTTTTACTTAAACTTACAGATAAAATTCTGCTTTGCACCTATACCCAGCTAAACTCCAAGCTTTCTTTCAATTGTGCATGCTCACACAACACACACTGTCCTGTCCTGTTCAGGCCTGGCATTAACATGCATCTTGGTTGATCTGATCACAAGTGGAGAGTTGTAAGTACAGGTGTGACCACATTCGGAGGTGGTCGGGCCGTATATGGCCACATTCTTTTAGCAGTGTGTACGAGAATGGGTCCTGGGCCACACTGAAGCCTTCTCAACTGACGTCCTCTGCGTAAGCAGAAGTACGTACGTACTGAACATTTCAGAAAGCCCATAGAGATATACATGTATTACGAAGGCGTCAAACATCTTAGGCCATTTGGTTTGGCGGCGGTGTCGGCGGCACGGAGGTCCCCGGGAACCATTGGTAGACAATAACCTTATATTTTTAGGTTCATAAAATGTACCCAAATTCACAAATATGTAGGATATTACTACTGCTGCCTCCCGCTGGTTAAAAACAACAACAAATTTGGTCATTGCAAACGGAAATGATGTCCGTGTTTATTTGCATATAGAGCGGGGAGATCCGATCACAAGTGGTCACTCGAGACGCATGTGGAGATGCATTTTACTGCGAGGCATGAACTGATGTACTTAGAGATGTCCACTTGAGATCGGATCACCCTAGATGCATGATAATGCCAAGTGTGATCAGGGCCTTTCACATTCAAGAAACCTTTGAACCAAGAGTTGACAAAAAGATGCTCAAACCTGTCAAACACACCCATCACCAATGTCAGAGTTAGGTCACTACTTTGTACAACCACAGAATAAACCACTTCTGCGCACACAAACACACAGCTACACGCACACACACACACTGACAGGCTGTATTGACTTGTCAAGTCAGAAAAAGTGGAAAACAAAGCTGTGAAGTAAGAGAGTTCAGTTTCCCATTGCGATGCAACATCATTAAATTGAGCCCATATCAGTGTAAGCTAAGCCAGCAGCTTCATTCAGTATTCATTACAGCTGGCTGGCACACCAAAAAGACACTGGAGGACAAATCAATTGGAGAGGAGAGAGAGACGGGGCTGTAGAAAATCCACAGTGTTTAATATTAACAAAGCAAAGCAAGGTGAAAAAAAACACCAGGGAGGGAAGTGTAAATTAATGATCGGCAATAGATCGCTTCTCATCAATATATACATGTAAGCAACGTCTAAAACTGGGTGGACACACACACACACACATGCTTGTTAAGCATACAAATGTCTCTGGCAATCACCTCTGTTTCACACACTGCACTGTTGGTTCACTCATTATCAATCTAAATTTGACATGAGTATGTGTCAACAAGCACATTTTAAACAGCAACAAAGCAGAGCTTTCACAGGAAGCACACGCAAACAACAATCAATGTAATCGCTTTATCTAAATGCATACAGGATACAGTTTCTTGTTAACATGGCGTTTCAGAAACCGGGCCACTGCTGGAAGGCAGGGGTTAATCAGATTACACAAATGCACGTGAACTGTGATGGGAATAAGCATTCATAGTAGAAGACAACATTGTTCGTATCATGTTTCTTCCCTAGATTTCATAATGTTATTATTAATATAGCCTGTTGAAATAGATGATCATACTTGTACCCAAACAGGCTACAAGGACCATCAGGCATTTCCCTGCTCTGATAGTCCAGATACTGTGAGAAGACACCGTACATCTCTCTGCCATAACGTTTATGTTGCTCCCACACCACATACATAATCTATTCAGTGCAGAAATTCTATCATCAAACTGTGAAAATTGAGCATCTTAAGAAACTGAATTAAAGTAGCTCAATTTTTCCCATTTTTCTTTGGACTATGACAATAACATACATAATTTCAATGTTAAACTGAGTGCCAACAAAGAGAAAAAACAGACTGAGGAAACACTATTAGTGCTACATTAGTGATAAAAAAAAATAGTGCAATCATTGAAAAGCGCAATAATGTGACACTGAACATGAGGCGTCTTGACTTCAGTGTTACTAACAATTAAACAGCAAGCAGACAATCATATTTAGAATATCCTAATCACTTTCTCTCAAATGTTTGAGAGTCTGCTTTTACAACAATGTGTTTGGTTTGCCCTCTGCAATACAGGAACCAGGATTGTAGTCGATGTACATCCTAATAATTCAATAATTTACCAGGGCCTCAGTCCAGACGTGCCATTCAAAGTCTAAACAATAGAGGGAGCTGTTGTATTCAAAAGATTTCTGGGGGAAAGGAAATCTACTACTCCTGCTAAATAATACAAACATGTTTATGGTAAAATGTGTAATAAAATCACATTTGATTTTAGAACATTGCTTCTTAGCCTTAACAGACACAATTTGGCATTTTTATACATATATATTGGAAAATCTGAAAATTAAAAGTGTCACTCTGAAATATGTGCCTATATTTCAGATATTAAAATATTTGCCTATTTCACCCCTTAACTTTAAGTAAAGGACTCAACCTGCCTGAAGCCAACAGACCACTGACATATGTTGATAAGAAAGCTGTGAAATTATGGATCAGACAAGTTGTTTTAAAACTTTTAAATAGTAACTTTTTTTTATATCTGTGTGAGATAACACAAATGTTATTAAAGTGTATGTGAAGTTTTACTGTCAAAACAAATGCATACAGGGTTGCCCACACTTATCCTTAAGTCAAATTCCAAACATTTGTTTAAATTATAGTGATGCCAAGTTTTAGCCTAAAATTGCAGCATTATCTTATCAAGCGCGGTTTAATGGAATTAGCCAGGGCATTAAGTTGTAGACTAAATGTGCTAATTTTTGTTAAAAAGAATGAAATATGCAGAGGGTGGGTGCCTTTGTCTCCTGCGGCTTATAAAGACACACTTACACAACGAGGGAAAGGACAAAAGTAAAGTAGTTGTGATAAATTTGATTGAATAAAAGTGTAAGGAGGTTTATGGTGCGTGGTTACATGTTCACAGCTACTGTGTAACACAGGTGGTCTGCTGTTTTTGACAAAGTGTAAAATAGTTTTGGAGGAGATTCAGTACAATAAACTTCAACTCCTGCTATAGACCCAAAGAGCATCACTCACCAGTATCTTGGCCTTTTCTCGCTCTTCATGGGCCTTTCCTTTCTCGATGATGAGAGAAAGGGTCAGGCCTGTGGTTACTCCTGTCTCTTTCTCCTTCTCCTTCTCTGCCAGTCTGGCCAGCTTCTCCTGCACCAGGGCCTGTTGATGCTCAAAGCTAAAGTAATGAAAGATAACAACTGCATTAACCTTTATTTATCCAGTGAAAGTATGCTAAACATGCAAGTTCTGTTCATATATAGAGCTACCAGCTAGGTCAGATATTGGTTTCTGTTGATCAACACAAATACCAATATTGTTGGGATGAAGCCTCCAAAAGCCAATAGGACAAAAAAAACATACATCTTATGCATTGTTTTCTTCAGAATTGATTTTGATTGATTGATTATTTTTTCGTGTCATGCACAGAAAATGCCCAACCCTCGTGGGTTTGGCAAATATAATCTGTGTGAAAAAGTACTAAAATATTCTAAATAAATAAAACAAATAAATTAAAACCACACAGCCAAAACAATAAATAAAATGGACTCTCAAAAATGTGCAAATGCCCAAGTCTTATAATGTTAGGGAAAACCTTGCTGTTTATTCTGGCTTCATGTCGGCTAAAATGTTGGTGACTTTCTTATGAAAACAAAAACGCATGTAAACACAACAGGCAATATCAAGGTCAGCAAAAACTATCAAGGTTGTGTCTGTATGTTGTACGATAAGTAATTATCATGACAGGTCTAAGCAGTGGGTAAGAGTTGTTGGACTTGCTAACATGTAAATCTATAGAGGCTCAGGATAGTATATGAGCATTCCAGCAGCATAGCAACATGCCTGTCTGCTATGCAGACAGAGTAAATCAACACAGGCAGTGTTGACAGGTCACTCAGCATGTTTCTCCATAAACATTGTACATTAGCATCAAGTGTCTGCTATTTCATGCATCTGTCACCTACACTGGCTATTGGCTACATGTGTCAACACAGAAGGCCCAACTTAAATATATGAACATATATGTTAGGATCAAATATTCTCATGGAGGCATCAAATTCCAACTTAGCCTATACTAACGCACTGCAATATCATAGTGAGTTACATACATGCATGTTATAGCAGGTCTTTCTCTAAATATGGCTGGACAACAACAAAAAGGGACAGTGACCTTGACATTATGAGCACCTACTTTTTGCGGATTTCTTCCTGTATTTCTGTAGTGGAGGGTCCTGCTGGTTTTGGACCTGAAAATCAAATGGAATTAATATCAATACTATTAGCAATTACAATATGGTTCAGTTTGCAGAACAGAGTAGTAAGAGCAATATGTTACCAGTGTTACCATAAACAACTTTACATTAACAGTATTACAGTAACATATATTTGAGCAACACAAAGAGGCAGCTCCAAACACAGACTCTCTGAAACCAAGAGTAAACATCCTAATAGTTGTGAGTAAAAAAACGATACTGTTTATGTTTACTATACTCTCTCCTTTCTATAATTAACAATCCCGAAAAGTCAGACGGCAGTAGAAGTGACCTTTATCCCAGTGCTGTTCTCATCAGTCACTGGGTGAGGACATGTTTGCTGACACAGTGGGCCTCCCAATGGGAGAGCTCTGTGAGAAAGGAAAGGTCTTTGACTGGGACTTACTCGGTGGTGGTTTGTGACTGTCTGGCGGAGACGGTGGAGGCTTGGCGCTGTCAGACCCATGAGAGTCCTTCATCCGCCGGAGCACATCCTCTGAGAGCTGGAAAGGAATATGAGAATTAACAAAGAAACACACACATACACATACAAGCCCTTTGGTGCTCATACAGGACAGTTGTATGTCTTCAAAAGCAGCAGATTAAAGACTCACAAGGTTAAAGAGTCCATAATCTAGCCTGCTGAAATGCCCTTGAGCAAGCAAGATGTGCTACTGTAGTGATTCTCAAAGTGGGGTCCGGGGCACTCTGTCAGGGGGTCCGCAAAATAATTTGCTATAAATTATAAAATTGTGCTGTATTATCACAAAGTGCATATGTAGAAATGGGGACCAACTGAGCCTATTAAAACCAGGATATTGTGTCCATTACTCCGAACCATGTTGCAGCTACGGGCCAATAGAAACTCTGATATGAGTAATAAGTTGAAGCACTTACTGAAAGTCAGCTTTGAATAAGTGAATAAGTAAATATCTGGATTTATTAGGATTATGCCAGTCTTGCTACTGTTCATTTTCTGAAAGCTTTTAAGCTTGAAACGTAGGTTATAAATGCTGTCAAGTTGAGTCCTAATGCAATTTGAATAAAATCACCCTCCGTCTAAAAGGTATATAAGTTGTATTAAGATTCAATAAGATTGAACATTTCTCCGCTGTGGGACTAATAAAGGATCATCACATCTTTTTTATCTTAACATGATTTAAATTGGAAATTAAATTGTATTTCTCTTTATCACTGTGAAATATGTCTAGAGTATTTAGGTTGAAAAGTTTTAGGATACAGATAGTTCCAATGGCATCTAGGAGTATAAATGGTAGTAAATGTATGCTTAATCTGTGTTATGATTAAAAGGGGGTCCTTGGAAAAGCTTCTCCTCTGTAAGGAGTCCCTGGCCCCCAAAAAATATTGAGAACCCCTGTGCTACTGTACACCTGTGTTAATTTGCTTTATTGGCATGACTGTCAAGTGAACAATATTGCCAAAGTGTCAATTCAATAATAAATACAAATTTTAAAAAAGCACAAAATAAAAACAAAAGCATATATATACATAGATACAATTCATTAAGCAAATTACAATATATAGATATTTAAAAAGAACATGCATGTAAATGGAAGAAAACAATAAAGAAGTAATTAATGTTTGTTGTGTCAATAAAACAAACAATAAAAAACGATTAATAACAATATATTGCAATATCAAAGGATAAATGTAAAAAAAAAAAACATGAAGTAGAGTAAATAAAAGGCAGAGTGTGAGTTACATCTATTATGTGTTGTTGTTGTTGTCTCTTAGGCTGTGACATGCACTGACATCAGCTGACTTTCACAGTATTTATGAAGCACTGAAACCTGCTTTATGATATAAAAGGCAAGAAAATCTCACTTTTAACAATATGGCACCTTTAACATGACAGTAACTGTAACTGTTAGCTAACTTAGCCAACTGTTGACATAGTAAATCTAGTGTTCACTGACACTGACACAGGACATGTTTGCCAGCAAGTTAACGTTGCACTGCGTTATTGATGACTGCGTAAATGTCGTCTTTAAATAGCATTTTACGACTAAGCTACACGTCGTAATTCATCAAGCTGTCGGACGTTGTGTGTACGGGTACTATACACGAGTAACGGTAACGTTATCTGGGCATAACAGAGAGGTGACCGGGTTCATTTGAGGACATGAGACCTGTCAGTGCCCTCTTAGAGACCTTACACCACCACCACCACCATAAAAGCCTGCTAGCTGACCGTTAGTAGCTTTAGTCGCCATGACGATAAGAGGAACCGTTGGAACCGTTAAATATCTGCCGTTACCTTGACTCCTTCTATCACTGTGACCTTCTCGTTCTCGTCCAGTCCGAAAGACACTTTCCTAGACGTGCTGCCATTACCTCCCATATTCACCTGCTGTCCGTTCCCACCTGATCAGAGAAAATAATAATACAAACTTCCAGTTTTGTGAGGACGGAGATACATTAATGAGAGAGAGTTGTTGGCCGCCACACAGCGACCGGCCGGTGGTTAAAACACTCCAATATAAAGGTCAAACTGGCGCTACAGTATCCTCTAATCTCATTGGTTGGATAAAATAATTCGAACTCATGACTCATCGAGTGAAGGGGTTTATGGGAATTGTAGTCAAACTGTAGTCTGACTATGTGAGAGGTTTAAAGATAAACACACCATAGGAGAACTCAGAATAAAGGTCGTTTCGTCAATATATGAGAAAATATATGAGGAAAAAGCAGATTTCCCAGAGTGTAATTACCACAATAAACCACAGAGTGGAGTCCTATCCTCAATTTGAATGTACTGAATTACCTGAACCACTCCAGGGGCCTGTTTCACAAAACCAAGTTAACCAATAGCTGAATACATAACATCATTCAGTTAAGTACTGTTATTTTAACATTGTGATCATCATTCATTTTTATTTTTATAATCATTCATGTGATAATCATTAATACAGTTATATTGTGTTTATGAAGACTGCTGTTCATATTGTTGTTAAAGGTTTGATGAATATATTATTGATTAGAAATGGCTGATAAAGTTCACTGGACCAGTAACTATATAGTGTACTGTATATTCATGAAACAACAGGTAGAGGACACCACAATGCTTTGAACTTTTATTTTTCTTGGATCACTGGTCTGCTGGGGGAGAAACACACAGCAATGACTAATACATTGTGTTACTGTGTATACTGACAGTGTACATTGAAATTATCACTTACTTCTCTTTCTAATCCCCTCAGTATGTATTGTTTAGTGTGTGCTTTACAGACATCTGACAGTTTGTGAATTCTGTATAACCTCGTGGTCTATTGAGGAAAGTAGTGAACGCACATCTATCTGAATTACTTACACCTGGCTCAACCTAGTCGCTCTTCCTCAGCCTGGCTTGGCCTTCGTGAAACCAATTAAACCAGGATGAACTGACTAGACTACGTCAACCCTCGCTTTCTCTCCTATCCTGGATATCTTTATTCTGCTTTTGTGAAACAGGCCCCTGGGTGCAGTGTCTTCTTGTTCCATTCGCAAAACAAACAAATGCAAGAGTCCATGGTTTATTCTGTAGGTCACGTAGGAATGCTAAATACTTTGCATTAATACGGGCTGAATATTATACAATCAATGCACTTAAAAAAAGGCAAATTTACACATCATTTGCAAAATGATTTCAACACCAAAAATCTTGTCTATCAAGAGAGAGGACTCCCATCACGATGCAACTCATGTCATGAATCAGCAAACTGATTCCCCAATCACTATTTTAACTTATACAGCAGCTATCACCAGCAGTCAAATTTGAATATATAATATTTCTAAGAGACCCTTTCCCAGAGTGTAATTACCACAATAAACCACAGAGTGGAGTCCTATCCTCAATTTGAATGTACTGAATTATTACCTGAACCACTCCAGAGTGTAGTGTTATGCTCAGGGAATGAAATTAGCATCTGGCAAATACCAGGTAAATGTTGGCTGTGGCAGGTTAAAATTTCAGGTCACCTGCCACCATGGCAGACAGATTTTCCTTATATTAAGAAATATTATGTTTTTAAAAGCAATTCTAAAGCCTAATTTAAATATTGGATAACACTTCATTTTACAGGTCTGCAAATTTCATGGTAATTAGGTGATAATTAGCAAGTAACCTGTTTGAAATTTCTTTGGAATTACTGCCAAATTACCCCAATATTTACCTCAAAATGTATTGAAAATTACTTTGTTATAAACATTATTTAATAATTATGTTCCACTATTTCTCAATAGCTGTTAATTTAATTAATACATTTACAGGAAAAGAATACAGAGTTAATTTATTTATATGTCTGCTGATAAATAGATCATAATTAGCAAATAACTTCTTTAAAATTATTTTAAAACCTCCCTGAATCATGACATTAGCTACCAGGTTACATCTGTGTAGACAGTAAGTCACGCAATGGTGAGATTTGTGCCTGATCAGAAGTGACTACTATTAGTTTTCCACCTCCGATGAAGAGCAGCGCACAGCCTCTTCTCAAGCCTAAGGGCCCTATTTGAACCATTGTATACTATTTTAGCATATAATTATTAAATAATGTTTATAATAAAGTAATTTTTGATGTTTTATTTTTTTGTCTGATGGGTCTTACTTGTCTGTCTGTCTATGGTAACAGTATGTCTATTGTATGTGTACTTTTTCTCAAACTGAGCTGCCTATGGATGCAAAATGGATTTCAGTGCAAACTGACAATAAAGTTGTATCGTATCGTATCAATTTTTAGGTAAATATTGGTGTAATCTGGCAGTAATTCCAAAGAAATTTCAAATATGTTACTTGATAATTATCACCTGATTACCATGAAATTTGCAGACCTGTAAAATGAAGTGTTACCAAATATAGTCATGGATTAAGATTACATGATATATTCCATAATTCTACGGTCTGGTACCACTGGATCACTGTTTACTATTTTAAAGCGTTCTACATAGATTTCAGAAGTGGCAGACAAAAACAATGAGTGGCCGATAGAAATGTACAATGACCTGCCACAGTGGCGGATGAGGAAAAAGGTTAATTTCAGACCCTGGTTATGCTCTATACCCAAAACAAACAAATGCAAGAGTCCATGGTTTATTCTGTAGGTCACGGAATGCTCAATACATTGCATTAATACGGGCTGAATATTATACAATCAATGCACTTAAAAAAAAGGCAAATTTACACATCATTTGCAAAATGATTTCAACACCAAAAAATCTTGTCTATCAAGAGAGAGAGGACTCCCATAACGATGCAACTCATGTCATGAATCAGCAAACTGATTTCCCAATCACTATTCTAACTTATACAGCAGCTATCACCAGCACTCAAATTTGAATATATAATATTTCTAAGAGTCAGGCAAATACTGTAATTTCTTGTGGAAATACACAACTTCTTTACGGCGTTGTTGCTTTAACATGAAAAAATAAATGTATCTCTATAGTTTCTGCATACAGGTCACCCCTATCTATGAATACTGCTAGCTTAAATACAGTAATTCATTCATACCGAGCATGTAGCGTTTTCAGGGGGAATACATCATGGTATAGGAATAAGTAAATGTGATTGAAAAAGACTAAAGCATGATATTGTGGTAATACCAAGTATGAGAAGAGCTGATTTCATGAGCTGAACCAAGAAGCAAACAACTTAAGCCTAAAATTGATCACTGTCTTTTTAAAGTCACTCATCTTTAACATACCAGTTGCCTGAGCCTCTCTTGCTGAGGGGGAATTTAAATATATCTACTTTATGTCTACATAATTACATTGTATCAATACCCTCATTTGATACCATAAAATTGAACAATATTGTTTATAGTCTAATCTGAGCACTAGTAATAACATCTGTGGAAAATCTGAACACAGGGAAGATATTGGCAGAAAACAAAAAATGTGGAAACAGCAACACTTTTGCAGCAAGCAGAGCTGAACTAGATATGCAGATATGGAATGAGGGCATGTCTAATTTGGGATACACACAAAAAAGGTTTCTGCACATTTGTTGCTCAAATCACGCACGCAATAACACATTCTTAATGACTACGAAGCTAACAAATGTGCTTTCAGCAGCAGGAATGATTATTCTGGTATAAGGAATTAAAGCAAAAGCCCCAAAATAAATAAAAAGAGGAGAGAAATGACAGGTAGCGAGCTTGTAGCAGAGACACAATTTGAGATTTGCTCAGGGGTCTCAGCCATTCAGATGGTTTGTGATCTTCGTGAATACAATGTTTGAATTTAGGAGTTACTGATTTTCTTATGATATTGCAGTGACACGCATCGCGCTAACACCTCTCACTTGTTCCCATTTCAGAAGACATAGTACATCTATTACAATGAATTAGTACTATAGTCCTTGCCGTGTGTGGAGAGGTACGATGATTCAGCAAAAAATGATCAGCCAGTTGGGTCCCAAACCTAACTCGAAGCAGTAGGGCTGCACAATTAATCGAATATTAATCACGATTTTTGCTTCCCACGATTAAAAGAACAAGATCGACTGCGATATTGACGTTCGAAATGCATGTCCACTCATAGAAAACTCTGCTGCATATCATATCAATCGCTTCCTAAACAACGTGATCTTACACAAATATGTGAAATGACCACGACCTCTTGACTGCGCATTACGAGGTGGACTATTGCACACAATGTTTCTGCAAGTTATTAACAATATTTTTACCCACCCATCCAAAACCACAATCACTAACGTGCACCCTGCTACGACAGCCTGAGAAAAACTTTCCTGAATGTTGCGGCTGCAGTCCAGAGTAGAATAATAATATTCAACAGAGAGCAGATGGGGAAAACGAAACTGCTTATTTTAAATCTTATTTTGATGCAACGATTTGTACATTAGCAGGAATGTAGCACAACATGGAAACGAAAGCAGTGCTGTGTTAATTTAAATGTGAAAGTGCAATAAAAAAAATCTTCTCCCTAAAAATCAATGAATAATCGTGATTATCGTTTTGGCCATAATCGTGCAGCCCTACGTGGCAGTGGATAACCAAATCAGTTGAGATGCTGTTACTTAAAGCTTTTAGTGGGAATGTACAGATGTAGAGTTCTCATCAATAGAATGTTAGATTTTAAAGTCTTGGGTAAAATAGAGTCAAAACTTCATTATTGAGGATTGAGCAGTTGATGCTGGAATGACAGAAAATGTGCTGAGAAGAGTCGGTAAGCTCCCGCATTTAAGAGCCCGTTGA
>CAKALG010007829.1:0-14587 GCA_916700815.1 Helicolenus hilgendorfi
GGAGAGTGTCCGTTACAGTTCCGAGACATCGCGGTCATTATCAGCGCTAACTGCTGTATGAGAGCTGTGCAGCGCGGTGGCGAGTAGCTAGCCAGTGGGACAAACACACAGCTTCCATTCACATGATGGGTATCAAAAGAAGTACTCTATTGGTATCAGTATCATTTTAATGGTACTAGTATTGGTACTGGCATCATCATATTTCTAAACGATACCCAGCCCCACTAGTCGACGAAAGAAATCTTACTCAAGACCAAAACGACCGATTAGTCGACTAAGAGGGGCAGCCCTAACTGTATCTGTTTGGGTTTTTTTGTAATTAATTAAACAGTTGTTTTGGCACCTTTCTAAGCTTTGTAGCATCTTCACAAAGCATCAGCATGTTGCACCCTGTGAGTATGAAGACAATCCTTGTTTAGGGATTTGTGACTCAATATCCAGCAAATTGGTTTCTATCGTTTTTAATATACTACTTGTTTGGCCAACCACTTGCCACAAGACATTTTAATTGAACAAATAAATAACAAGTGTACCGCAGGGAGAATGGAGCAGGTTTGCAACAGGCCTCCCTTCTGTCACACAGGTAGAATAAAATGATCTGCAGGACTGGTGTTGCAATGCTGGTGGTGTTTCTTCTGACTTGGCTCTAGAGGATTGCTATAGACTCCTAAACCCACATTCTGAATACTAAACACAGAAACACAGTGACCTTAGATCCTCTCTGCTGTAAAGTTGCCAATGCTTTTCGGGCTTGTAATCGGTGGAGTGTGGCTCATTTGTCTTTGTGGGCTTATTGGTCTCTTTGCAACTTGAAGCATTCGGGATTAAGAGCAACAAACTACACTTACCTTATATGCGGTATGGCTGCGTCATGTTTTGCATTATGTCCCTCTTGTTCAATTTCAGTATGTACAATCACTTCTGTTTTTATATTTGTTTTTCAAAATGGTGGTTCCTCTTCCTGTTACTCTGCTGTCAGGACAGACATTGCAGAAATAAGTCGGAGGCCTTACTTTAGCTTGAAGTCATTATTCAGCATACTATGTATGTAACTATGTACTATTCAGTAACTATGCATTACTGTCAGGTCAGCGCTATGGAGTCAGGAAGGACGTAGGCTTTTCTGGCTTTTCAGGCAAATGGAGGACATCAGTCTCCAGTCTGCTTCACTTCACATGTAGAGATGGCCAAATGCATCACACCCCCACCCTTTCAGTAATCAGGCTTTAATGTGCAGCCAGCCTCTAATGGGCATTTAATCAAGCTGAATGCGTCGAGCAGAGCGAGACTCTGGATGTTGTTTAGCTTGCAACTACAAATGGAGGTTTTTAGAATTAAAATGCTCTGACCCAAACCCACTGAGTACATTTTAAATTAAAGTAGGCAAAATAATTTCAGAAAAATACAATTCAGCAAGTGAGCCCAAGAATGAGTGAAACTACTAGAGGTGTTAATCTTTAGGAATCTTTTGCTTCAAAACTAATTCTCGATTAAGAACAATTCAAGTTGATAGTTAGGGCTAATTTCAGGATTTACTCCAGTTCATTGTGCGCTAATAAAGGTGGTGTGTGTAAGATTATGGGGTTTTTATATTTGAAAAAGTTATTATATCAACTGAGTGTAACACACAAGGGCAAACATGAGGCAAAAGGTACCATATATTCATGCTGAATTTACTTAATTCTTAATTCTCAGTGACTTCAAGAATAACAAGTTCAAGTTATATAAAAAAAATAAAAATACTGCCTGTTGCATAAATACAATTTTTATATCAGAAACTTGCCAATTTCTAAAATAAATTGTATACAAAATAACTGGTATTTTTTGTATGATTTTATTTTCAACAAATCACACAATAATACATGACACAACTTTGACTTGGTCAAATTGCTGTCCATTAGTAGCAGTAGAAAAAGCATTTTTAAAATTGATTTTTGGAAGTTGTAAATCCATTCAGAATCTCAGAAAATAAAAATCTGAGATTCATATCTGATTTTGGACTGTTGGTTAAATAAAACAAGCAATTTGAATTACCTACAGTACAGCTCAAGGGGATGTCTCCATACTTCTTGTTTTACCCAGCCAACAGTCCAAAACCGAAAAATATTCAGTGTACAATCACATAAGATAAAGCGGGAAATCATTACACTAACTTCTATGATCAATGGATCATCCGAATAGTTCATTTTCTGTCAATATAGTCATCAATTAATGGACTAATTTTTTCAGCAATGAGCTAATTGTCTGATGAGGTTACGCATGGATATGGTAGTGATGTGTTTGTTTTCTTTCCCTTTAGAGAGTTATTAGTCAGCAGCGATCGCAGTGTTATTACTTGGATTGCCCCCTCGTACTCCATTAGTTAACTAATGGATCAGAAGCATCTTGGTCGACTGAGAAAAGTTCAGTTGGTTAATCTTTTTTTTTTTTTTAAATGGTCTCTTTATGAAGAATGAGTCATTACTAGAAAATGATTGCCATCACAATAATATTCCCTAATATGCTTTGGTCTGTAATAAACCACGCTACATTTTAAGAGCTCTTTCTGCACGACTGCAGTCATCTGCAGAGGGACTAATAATACTGAAGAAACAATTTGACAGATTGTCCTATTAAATATGCTAATTGTTTAGTTGAAGAGATCCTATGAGTATTAGTCAGATACACATTCATTTATTTGAGGATAAATTAAATTTGCAATATTATAAAGTATTGATGTGTTTCTACTCCATATTATTTGTTGGATCCGAGACGCTGCCAGGTTATGGCAGTTTCCCCACAGCTTTATGTTGCAAGAACTTTGTTTTTGATTTGTTAAAGGAACAATATGAAGTACTGACAGCTAGCGCTTTAAAATAAAATTGCAGTCCAAATTCAAAACACTGGAGCCGTGACCCATCCGCTCCTCCACTGGCCACCAGCAGTAGTCAGAATCACTTCAATGGCTGTGTGTTTTAAATACTCACTGCCATGATAACCAGCTGCACACAGACTACAGCGAGATGTGCCGAGGCTTTTGAGGTCGGTAGAATCTTAAATTATGTAATCTCTGTTGATCCAGTTCGTTTGCTTGCTTCCGTGAGTGCAGAAGGCTGTGTTTGTTTCATAATATGTGGCGACAGGGTGTTGAAATGGGCAGAGGACGGTATCTCATCGACCAAAACAAAAACAGACGTTTCAGACCGGAAAGGAAATTCAAAAGGAGAACATACTGGCTGTAGCATTCTTGTCGGAGAAGCCAGTGTTTTAATTTAGCATATTTACTTAATCTCTGATGACATATCATGGTAATTTTATGATTTATTACAGTAAATATGTTACATACAGTATTGGTCCTTTTAACATTGGTCAACCTCATTACTTAAGGGGGCCCTGAGAGGGGCGGTTTAACTTACACTGTTGAAAACATATCTCCCTCCACTGACATACACATCATAAAGTGTGTGTCTGCTCAAGATCAGAATGGATGAGCCGACGCTTACCTCAGCCTCACTACAGTGGCAATTTGGACAATTAAGCAGGGATCCAAAATGTAATACATCATTTGGATGTGGCTCATGTGTGTTAAAACGGTTATATCAGGTGTTGGTTTTGCCATAAAGCCGTGTAAAGGTCACTGGAAAGAATGATAATCAGATTGTCTGCCATATGCTGTGTGTATTCCAATAACTGTTTTCAGCTGCACCACATTACCTTTATGGAGGCCATATGGGAACGTGTGTGTGTGCGTGCGTGTGTGTGTGAAAAGTAAAGATTAAGACCTTTTTATCAGCTCGGTGTATCTGATGTTGAAGCTGTGCAGTATAAGGTGTGGCCACTGAGTTTGAAGCTAGAATGTTTTGGCACGTCATTAAAATGGGAGTTGGGTGATCTCTCTATATTCTAGTCGACCTCCTTGCCGTGTTTCATAGTGACGGATCTTTATTCGGACAGAGCAGTTTTGTTTTCTGGTATCACTCTGGTGGTTGATATATCTCGTTGATCACACATGGTTTATATTGCTTCAGAGTCGACGCTATAGGAAAACACTGTTGGCTAGGGATGGGTATCATTAGGATTTTATCGATACTACTAATCTCGTCGATTCGGTTCGTTATTGATACTCTTATCGTTTCCTTTTCATTACTAAATAATTTCTTTTTAATATATGATTTAAAAAAAGAATAAAATCAGAACAGGATTAGAATTTATTCATATTTCAAAAATGTTTCTAGATCAGCATCAGTAATGTTTACAACAGCAATGTCACTATATAAACTCAGTGAAAACAAATATAGAATGTCGATAAAATAAATAATTTTCCTGAGTGAAGTTTAGAAAGAATGAGGAACACAGACAGTCAGTATTAGTCCTTCCTCCTGTCGTCTGATGACGTGATGTGATTCACTGCTGCAGGTGCTGCTGGTAGAGGGAGGACGGGCTGCTTTGTCTCAGCCAGCTGTTCAGTTTAAAAGACTTTTAAGAAACGTGGCAAACTAAGCCTAACAGTTAGACTACATACAGACGGCTTTTGTTTTAGCTTATTTGTAACAATTCGCTATTAACTGAGCTAGCGCGCCATGCTTGGGTAAAACATAGTAGCAGTGGATGAGAGTGCGGACAGTGCAGATTGAAATATTGCTTTTCTACATGTTAACATCATGTTTATGCTTGTTGAACAGGTGTGTTGATAAAGTATTGGCTTTTTACTCGCGAAGGTTTTATTGCACTTACACAGTAAGCGAGCGTAGTTGTCGTAGTTATCTTCACAGTTGGTTTACTTCACTGTCTCTTCACCGCCACCTCTCTGCTCTGCTGTTCGCTGGCTTCGCTCTGTGTGTAGCCACGTTAACACCACGTTAAAAAGTTACGATACAAGAACCGATAACGTTGGAGTTTATCAATACTCCCGTCTTTAATAATTTAGCACTGGTGCCCGTCTAATACCAGGTTTTGGCAACCATCCCTATTGTTGGCGTTATCATTTTCTATTTTAATCTCATAAATCATGATCAGAAATTAAGAGTCTGATCAGGGAATTAGCATTTCCTTGTTGCCAGCTGTGAAAGTGATGCTGGTTTTGTTTTCACCTTGTGAGTCTGTGTGTGAGTCATCATGGCAAAATGTGGTGTCGACGATGCCTACTGTAGCGGGAACAGTAGCGATTTCGAGTTCTTTGCCAGGTGTTTATTTCTGTCTGTCTGTTGACATCTTTTGTCTCAGTGATAGCGTCACAACTGTGCAAGATGCAGTCAGGAAACTTTATAGGTGTGTAGCTGAGATCAAAATGAATGATGAGTTTGAAGATGGGTGCGGTCCAAGCAAGGGCGCTGAAAGTAGGGAGGGAGGGAGTAGGAAGGGGGGGAAGGGGCTGAAGGGGCTATTGCTATTTAATTTACGCTCCTCGCCTGATTTGGCGTTTCAGCTGGTGGGATCCCATCGCAAGATGGTCTCTAGTTTACTAATGTGTTTCATATGCTTTGTTTGTGTTTTCATTGTAGATCTATACACACCTTCGATCCTACACAGTTCCCAATGAGCAGCGCTACATCATCCGCATCCTGTTTATCGTTCCAGTTTATTCCTTTGATTCTTGGCTCAGCCTGCTCTTTATCAGCAACGACCAGTACTATGTCTACTTTGGTTCTGTTCGAGACTGCTACGAAGGTAAGGATCACACATGCACTCCCCTTTACATTAACTGCCTGATAACGTCCTCATATTTTACATGGCTGACCTGGAAAGGAAAGACGAGGAACTGCCCAAACTAGTTTTACACACCAGTCAGTCTTTGTTGTTAAGTAGGTAGACTTCATTATTAGAGGTGTTGAGTTTCTAGGAGGAGTCAACCTTTAATTGGTGTTTGCAAATGAAAAGAAAAACTTTTTTTTTTTTTTGAAGGTAGGATAATTTAAATGTTTTGTAATGCAGTGATTTTCAATATTAAAATAATCTATAAACCCTGTTCTATACATTGTTGTTTAATTAATTTTAAATTCCCTTTGTACTTTCCAACTGTAAATGTGTATTTTTAAGTTTTAAGACCAAAGGTGAATCATATGCAAAATGGATTACAAGTTATTTGAGAATGGGAAAAGTAGGAAATACATTATTCAGGAGATTAGTTTCCAGTTTGCAGGCCAATTTAGTGGCTGATTGATAGTGCAGCGCATCAGAAAGCAGGGAGACTGGAACACCACCAGCGGCCACAGCTAAAACATAATGAACCTTCTCTTGACTGGACACCATCTGCATTAGCTTCATTTAATCCCTCCTTAAATAGCAACAAAGGATTAGGAGGGGATTTCCAAGACACAGAACCCTTGGAAGCTCCTTAATGTAAGGACTGAAACATTTATTGTTCCAAAATGTAGGACTAATTATTTTTTATCATGTGGACGTTTTCTCCTCTGAAACGATTTGACCTTTTTTAAATGAAGTTATACTTGAAGGTGATGAGAAATTATTCTACAGTTAAAATCATGCCATGCATGGGTTTAAAGAAGTAACTCCTCTCTTTCTGTTACAGCATTTGTCATTTACAATTTCCTGAGCCTGTCCTTTGAGTATCTGGGAGGAGAGAGTGCAATCATGTCAGAGATCCGAGGGAAGCCCATACAGTGAGTGCTCTCATGCCAATTCATACATGTACATACTGGTTTTAAGATTTGAGTTGACAGAAGTATCACCTTCTCCTCAGCTCGACTGAGGCAAACTACGATATGGTTTTGTCTTCATTTTTATAATCACAAATGGTGCAAGGTGCATCTTTCCACCCTTAAATTAGTTTGAGCAACACAGTGAAAGAGCAGGCAATAAACAACTGCGTTGTTCATCTGAGACACTTATCCTTTACCTCAGAGCTTTTGACCAGCTTTAGACAGGCTGTGTTTTATAGCTGACTCAGCCACAGGGCAGCAGCTCTTTGCCAGGTTCTTAAGACAGTGCAGACACTAATGTTGAGCCATGATAAATGGAGGCATTGCTCAACACCAGCCACTGGAGACTGCAAGCATAAATCCTACATCTTGTTTTAGAAAAATTCCCTGCACTGCCTTGCTGTTACACGTCCTGTAGGATTTCCATAGACATCCGATATTGTGGATAATATTGTAGCGTGTTAAAGTTCAAGTGGAGCATGTTTTTAATCAGCAGCATGGCAGATTAATTAGATCACACCATTACCGTGCTCACAGTCTGGTTGTGCTAGCATGTTAGAAACATGGTCACGGCATTTTAGTAGCACACCACTCCTATTCTAATTTATATTGTACGTCAATATTAGCTTCATACTAATATGTTATGTTCCCTTTAACAAACTAGATTAAGTGTAAACTGCTTAAATAATACACCTAAGAAGTATACAGGTTCCGGTGAATTAACAGAGAGAGCAAGAAATACTTTTTCACTCTGCAGGCAAATCCCCAATTTGTTTCCCAAATTAAATTTGACTGAATATCCCTGCTCTCATTTGCAAGTGATGACGATGCATTTGAGTATTTGGGCATCAGTAACTTATCTACAAAGAAGAAAAAGACGAGCAAATTAAAAGAATTAGATGTGTAGATATTAGGCAAGTAATGAAATATTGCACAGTCTTTGTACAGTCTGAAGGTTATGAGCATGAAAAGCACCTAAAGTGCTCTGAACAGCACCATATCCGATGCAGCTACAGAACCCCATGAATGTGAGCTGTTGTTTAGGGCATATTTGCCAACCTTGAGACTTCAAATATTGGGAGGATTTTGAAACCAAAGCCTGGGGCCTGGTGATTCACAGACTTTGTTTCCTGCATTCTGGTGACTTTTTATGAATGAAAATAACAAAATAATAAGTCCCTTTTCCTTATAAAGATGTGATTTTTTTTTTCTTTCCAGGACATGCGAAATGTGCTTGTGTATAGCTGTTTTGTTGTCCGGGTGGAATAAGTATACTTTTAGTGTCGTAGGGCTTATACACGCTGTAACAGAAACAGATAATGAAAAGGAAATATTGTCATAAATCAGGAGAAATGCGGGAGAATTGTGAAACCGGGAGGAAACTGGGAGAGGGCAATGAAAAACAGGAGTCTCCGGGGAAAATAGGGAAGGTTGGCAAGAGTGAGGCTGAGTTTAAACCTAATCTTCATCTCTGCTTCCTCCAGGCTCAGTCCTTCAGCAGTTAGTCCGTCTCACCAATTTATTTATTCCATCTGCCTCCCCACCTCCTAAACTGCCTCGCAAACACAACACCACTGTCTTAGAGTAATAAAACATTGAACAAAACATAGTTACAACAATGTAATTACATATGCTAAAACCAGAGACCAGTCCAGTTTGTCGTTGATACTGTTGTTATAGCCTCAACCCATTCAGTTCATCTGCCGAAGACACCACAAGACCAAGAAGCCTTTAAATCCACTGTTCTCACAGGACACCTTTACCTACTGTACATGTTACATGTATTGTTCTATGGAATGGTATGTAAAATAACAGCAATATTTATGTTAATGGATTAATGCTCCAAATACTAGAATTACCAATTACAGATGACTCAATGATTATTGTATATGCAACTGCATACAATATGGTGTAAGCAGCTCGTCTTTCAGTTTACATGATTTTTGTACAGCTCTAAATAACTCCCGATTGGGATTTTGTAATGTAGGTAGCTTTGCATGAACAATATAGTCTCAATTTGTAATGTTTTTTAGTCAATTGTCAGTGTCAATTTTTTATATATATATTTTTGGTAATATTAATATTTTTAGCCCTATACATTTTATTTGTTTTTTTGGTGTTTTTCATATTTTTGCTCCTACATATAACTAAATAATGTGGTCAAAATATTAGGAGCATCTTTCAGTACATTGCAAAATGTACCATAGAACTGAGTTAACATACAACCATTAAAGCAGTAATATTGGGCAGCAACCAACATTTATTTTCATTACCGATTGATCTGACTAATTGACTAATCAATTGACCAAAAAAATTACATTATTAGCTCCTGTGTCAACAAAAATTGAACATTTAAGCAATCTAGTGTTTATTATTATTAACTCGTGGTTGCAGTGACACACGTCTTCTCCAAACACCGTTTATTGCCTGTTTGATACTGCCATTTATTGACTGCTGATTCCTCACTCACTACACGTAACTGCTGCTCAGTCGCTACTCTGCGGCGAGAGACAGTTATTTTGCACGTTTTTATTGGGCATAAACCTCGTATGAGTTTAGAGTGTTAGAGTGTAAAGAGTGTGTCTGTAGTGTGAGACGTGTGAGTGAAAAACGCACCTGATACACTTGAAGTCTAGATGTGAGGTTAGCTTATTGTGGGTCATATTCATTCAAACATTACAGCAGACACACTGGCGGAGATCTGCACTCTACTGTGCACCTTTCTAGTTGTAAAGCTGTTGTATTACAAAGTACACGTTTTCTATTTTACATCACATCACTCGATACATACTTAAACTTGCTTCTGTTATCTGATGCTAAATATATAATGTCTCAGTGCTGACATGACTTAATAGCTCATCATTTCCTGCTGTCTTCACAGGTCAAGTTGTCTGTATGGTACCTGCTGCCTGGGTGGAACAAGCTATTCCATCGGCTTCTTAAGATTCTGCAAACAGGTGAGTTTCAATCATCCCCTTATCTCCGCTCTAGAGATGCTCCTTTGACCACTGAAGTAAATTTACACACATTGAAAATAAGAATAAATCAAATAGTCACTTTATTGCACTGTAAATTACCATTCTGCCCAGATCTCCAGACTGCTTTAAAATGACAGCTGTTATAATTGGCTGTGTGCTTTTCAGAGGATAACATCCACTGGTTTAAAAAAAAGGAAACAAAAGCAATTGAGGCCAGGTGAAAGCTGCTTGATAATAAACACAGAGAGATGATATGAGCTGTCAGCGCAGCGCTCACTCCCAGTGTCTTGGGATGCTGCACAAGCTCCCAGACTAACACTGATGAAAATGTCTTCAAAACAAAATATATGGGGAAATTAACCTTCTTTTTTTCTTACAAGCGGCAAGTGATAAACACTGTGCCTTCACAGGAAGCTTTATTTAAACGGAAAAACATGCAAGTTCTCTCTGGTGGCATATCTGAAAGGAATCTTAGTTAAAGGATATTTTATAATTTTTAAAAGAGCATTGTAGCATTGTGCTATATGACTTTTCTTGGGAGTTTGTTGGGTGTCAGTGCAGTGAAAGTGTTGGCCTCGAGCAAGGGCTTAGCACTGAATTATTCTGCTTTTAAAATAGGTCAACCTCATTAACATTCATGAGCAGAAAATTTCAGAAATCAATATATTGAACACTTCAGATTATTAAATGCTGTCTTGCAGGTCATCTCCCACGAAGCGAGTGACTAACTGGGTTCAAAGTAATGATAAACTGCTGTTGGACATATTAATTGATTATTATAACTGCAAAGCTCAATTATATTGATCTCATAGTGTTGTCACTTTGAGAAAAAAACAGTGTGTTCGTCTTTGAGAGAAAACTTCAAGGTGAAATATCTGCAAAAGCTCATCAAAGTCAAGTACTAGATCCATTTTTTGGGGGGTGGGGTGGGAGTAAAAACATTGAGATTCTTTGCACATCTTGGGGAAGCTTCAGAGTTTGATTAGAAGAGGGGTTAACAAATGAATCACTGATATGGAAAAGCAGCCTCGAGTAATGGTGGTTCTTAGAGATAAGGTTGGAGGATAAGCTGCTCTCGCATCCCAAACAGTTTTTTGACATTTTAAAGGGATTGTTTGTGTGATTTGAAGTGGGGTTGTATGAGGTACTTATCCATAGTTAGTGTATTACCTACAGTAGATGGCGGTCGGCACACCCCCAGTTTGGAGAAACAGACAGGAGTAACTGCACGGGAGCAAAGTAATGTACTGCTGTGGACGGGGGCAGCATCAAAACGTATTAAGGCCCACCTAAAAAAATCAATATCCGTTTAAGTGTACGCTATATTTAGAATATTTTCTCCGCGTTATCTTGCCGTCAGATAGCCCTTTCCGACGGGGAACTGAACTGAAAGTGAAACTTATCTTTGCTCTCTTCAGAGCCAGCAGACTCTTTTTGTAATAGCGGTATAGATAATAGTGGTGCAACGGTTCAACAAGCCAACTGTTCGGTTTGTATTGTGGTTTTTGGATTTCGGTTCGGTTTGTTTTTGCTCATTAGGGAGAGACAAAACATAACCATTTCTAATGTGGTTGAGCTCCGAAATATATAAATTGATTGATTTGATAGTAATGAATGATATTTCTATATTATATGAAGCCAAAACACTGATTTTTATACATGAAATAAGGCAGGCTACTTAATGGTCAAGTAGGTTCTATGTTCAGATAATTGCCTTTTCTATGTCTCCGGCAACTCATCAGATAATTAGCAGGCCTGTAGTTAATCGTAGTGCTATGGTTCAACAAGCCCACGGTTCGGGTTTGTATAGTCATTAAACGGTCCGTTTTTTTACAGCTCGGGTTTGCATCCCTAATAGATAAGTTTAAATTCTCCGTCGGAAAATATTTTAAATATAGCGTACACTTAATCTGATATTGATTTTTTTAGGTGAGCCTTTCTTTTAGGTGGCTAAAATATGTTTTGCTGAAGGCCCCGTCCACAGCAGTACATTACTTTGCTTTTGTACTGATACTCCACTCTGTTTCTCCAAACCGGGGGCCTGCCAACCGTCATCTACTGTAAGTAACAAACTGACTATGGAAAAGTACCTCATACAACCCCATTTCAAATCACCCAAACCATCCCTCTAAGTCTTTTATCATACTATAGGACACTTTTTATTTTCCTGAAACTGGGCAAAAGTGGAATCCTGCACTCATGGGGCAGCTGTTGCGATATTAAGCATTGGGGAAATAGTGCAAAAAATTGTGCATTGTGACTGCCTCCGTGCCACACCTGGCCTCACACTAGCACAAGGACCCTGAATACATTTGGCTTTTCTACATTCTTTCACTGCCAAATGTTATCATTTATCAGAGGTTTTTCTATTATAGTTTAGTTTAGTAGTATAGGGTAGAACAGCAGCAAGAATACACAAGTACACAAGTTAGAATAATATTTTGATGTCAGGCAGAGGTTTTATCAGAAAAGCCTCTGAGAGTTGCAGAAATTAAAGATACAAGAGTGGACAGCAGCTCAGAGGCTGGTAGAAGAGTTTGAGGCAACATGACAATAAAAACAATGGCCTTGTGGTCCGATACATTTGTTAATTAAACTGTTATCAATTAAGAAGGATCAGCTTTGAGCGTCTGTATTGTAATACACAAAGTAGAGGGGTGTTGCTGTTTAATAGGACTCAGGAGAAATTTAATAATCAGTTCTGTCGATAGTTCCCACCAGTGAACTATTACAGTGAACTACAACAGAAAGAAAATGCTTCGGGTCATTTCAAGCCGTGAATATTGCGAGATATCATTTAGTATCGTAAAGGCAAACGACGGCAGGTTGCTAACGGCAAAAAAATGGAAAAAGACAAATGTGGTAAATATAACAGATGTGCACGTTATCCTAAATTCACATAAGCCTTTGATGCACCAATTTGCAAAAGAGCTGTTATCAAGCCGCTAACAAGTATGTAGAATTAACATATCCTCTTATCTTACATTTGTATCATCTGACACTCACATGTATTTATTAAAGTGTATTATTAAGTCTGCATAGACTCTGTAGGCTGTTACCAACCAAATTAATTTGAAGCAGAAACCGTGCTTGACTTTCAATCCACTAGTATTATTAACATGCATTGTGTTTGGAATATCAAGCATGTCAGGAAGTATCATGCTAAATGATTTTCTTTGAAGCTTTTAGTACTGACAGTCTTTGCTGTCCTTATGCCTGTTCTGGTGCCAGCTTATCTTTAAATATTCTCAAAGCGAATCAGTAATCTAAATGATTATTGATGTCATTTTGTGGAGCCCACCACCGACTCTGGCCGTTGTAAAAAGCCTCCCTCTGGCTAATCAAGTTGAACACTCCTGGTCTGTTTCTTTCAAGTGTCACAGCGGTGATGGGAGTTTAGAGCAGTCTCTGTCAAATTGGTTGGTTCAGGCTTCAATTCGACACAGAGGACACATGTCCTCCAGTCTCATATTGCATGCAGGTCTACATCCCCCTGCATCCTCCAGCCAGTCCCCATCCACATCAGCATGAAGACATCAGTATTTGATGGTCTTCTCTATAGAAATGAAGGGGAGACAACTAACAGAGGAGCCATTCAATGTATTTTATTGTCTTTTTAATTAAGGTAATTTAAGTCTTTTAATAAAAAGACCAGTGTGTAACATTTAGGGGGATCTATTGGCAGAAATGGAATATAATATTAATGAGTATGTTTTCTAAAGTGTATAATCACCTGAAAATAGGAGTGTTTTCTCTACCTTAGAATGAGCCGTTTATAACTACATAGGGAGCGGGTCCTCTTCATGGAGTCGGCCGCCATGTTTCTACAGTAGCCCAGAATGGACAAACCAAACACTGGCTCTAGATAGGGCCATTCGCGTTTTCACGTTTTCGCATCGGCCACCGTAGTTCTCCTACACGCTTGGCACACGGGAGAAGATTCAGTTGGTCACATCTGAAACCTCACCGCTAGATGCCGCCAAATCTTACACAGTGTAATTATAATAAGTAGTAGTAGTAGTAGTAGTAGTAGTAGTAGTAGTAGTAGTAGTAGTAGTAGTAGTAGTAATAGCAATAATAATCATTTTATTTCATCTTTATTTAATCAGGCAGTCTCATTGTGATTGAGATCTATGAGAACAAGAAACATTCACAAGAACACAATCAGAAAATCAGAAACGACACAACTACACAATAAACAAAGAATGAAAAACAAGAATCATAATAAACCTCAGTTAATGAAGCTTCAAAATCTCCCAGGCGAATGTAGGACTCTAGTTTGAGGGCAGTTTGCAGGTCATTCAATTTAAAAGGTGCTTAGTAGCTGAAACCAGTTCTGCTAACAGTGCGTACATGAGGGACATCTAAGGTTAAGTAGTGCCTGGATTGTGTAATGTAGTTCCTAGATTTAAATGAGAGAATGAGAGGGTCGTACTGTAAAGGTCAGAGGTTGTCGTATCCTGTACAGATTGTAAAGCCCCCCCTCCTCCCCGAGTTAAATTTGTGATTTTGGGCTATACAAATAAAATTGACATGACTTGACTAGAACAGATGTGAGGTTCTTTGGACCTTCAACAGTAGCGCTTTGTAAATTAATAACATGAGATGGCTGTTTTTTCTTGACTATAAGGAGCTCCATCCAACCGTGTGATACAGAGAACAATGACAAGTCTGATATTTGTCATTTGTGATAAAGTGTAATGCACTATGATACACAGGGTTTAACAGCTAAAGTGTTGATGGGGCAGCATGACAATACATAATATCTCCATTAGTCAAGGACAGACATGAAGGTTGACTGCACAGTAGTTTAATGGTTGGAAGAAGGCAGAGAAGAAGTTAAGTGTTAATGGCAGGATAGTCAGTGTCACTGGTGGAGGTGGAGAATACCATGTACTTGGTGTTTAAATATGGCTCAGTGGGGAAAGTGGGTCACAGCGTTGGCGGTTCAATCCCCGGCTCCTGCTGTCC
>CAKALG010007833.1:0-10716 GCA_916700815.1 Helicolenus hilgendorfi
CGGGGAGTCATGCCGGCCACGAGGAACAAGAAAAAGTGTCATTGGAGCCTAGGCAGCCGCTCGGTAGAGAGGAGCAGACCTCATATCCCACAATACAGTTCAGCCCCACCAGCAGAGCTCCAGTCAGGATGAGGGAGGATGGAGAGCAGCCTCAGAGACAACCCCAAACCCTCCACAACTACCAGCTTCAGGATGTGGAAGGAGACACCGAAGGTACGTCAGCATAATAGTTTTAAATAATCTTCACCTTTTATAATCAACAGTATCATTCTTGTTAAAGGTACAGTGTGTAGGATTTGGCGGCACCTAGTGGTGTGGTTGCAGATTGCAACCATCTGAATACCCCTCCGCTCACACCTCCTGTTCCAAGGCGTAATGTGAGCCGTTGAGTGCAAAACCGTGGTTATGCCGTTCAACTCCCTCAGAGGCCATCCTTACCATAATGACACTACTTTGGGAGCAACAGAAGTCAGATGCCAGCTGGCGGTACGACGGTTTTGCACTGTGCGGCTCATGTTACCGCAGTTTCACAAGTATGTGTCGGAGAACTACGGTGGCCTTCAGATAACAGGTATCAGGTAAAAATGTAAAAGGATCTCTCTAGAGAACCAGTGTTTGGTTTGTCTGTTCTGGGCTACTGTTGAAACATGGCGGACTCCGTGAAGAGACAAGTTCCCTATGTAGATATGAAGGTCTCATTCTAAGCTAACGAAAACATGATTTTTAGTTTCAGGTGATTATACACTAATGAAAACATAGTTATGAATATTATATTCCATTTCTGCTAATAGATCCCCGAAATGTTACACACTGTCCCTTTAAATAAAGTGGTTGAAAGCAGTTGAATTGAAAAGAAATCTGAAACATAAATGTTTTGATTCATTCAACATCAAAATACATCACAGTGTGATGATTTACAGCCTAGTAATGACGATGTTAGGCCGTTACTATTTCAGAAAACATCTTCCTTTTCCTTCTTCTCTTACATCCTGCCTTTTGAAGAGGAATTCATAATCACTAGTCGAGCTGGCAGAGGCCCAGGAAAAACAATTGTTCATGGAAAGACTGTTTTCCCTGGATAGCATTTATCTACCTTACCCAGAAGTGAAAAGAACTATACACTTATTTTCATGCATTCAAGTTGAAAGAATACTGTATTTATTTCTCTAGAGGTTTCGTAAGTAGCGAATAATACTCAGCCTGGTGCCATATTTACATTATCATGCTTCTAATATATCTGATAGATCTTTTAAGAGCAGCTGAAATTACAATTTCTCTCCTACTTTGCTTTGGTGAGAGCTCTAGGGTCGTGACTCCTGTCTGCATCCTTCATGTGATTATCAGCATGTTCGGGACATACCGGCCAATCTGCTGCCGGCACCAGGAGGGAAGCAGATGATGAAGTGATTACTAGAAGATGAGTTACACTGCACTGCGGAAAATATGAGAAAAACATAACCCCAAAACATGATGTTAGGTTACATCTGCCCCATGATACTAATCTCATACATTGCCATCATCTTTGCTTTACATACTTAATCAGATTTGATGCACTTTCATAAGAGTTACTGATATAACATCCTTCCTGCCAAGGAAAACCTAATTGCATCATAATTCCCCATACTTTATGGCTTCATGGCAAAAGGTAGTCTCACTATATTATAAGACTTCCCTATGAAGTGAGTGAACTAAATTATGAAGGAGTGAAATTTATTAGCCTCATCATTTCATCCCTGCAACCACTCTGGCGACTGAAATATATTGGGTCAGGATTCTGAGAACTTATTATTGGTGCTTTGTCCAGCAAACTGCTATCTGGAGGCGTTAAGTTAACCTACTTTACAACTCTTTGATTTTTGTTGAGACCTGTCAGGACTTTTCGTTCCTTTCAGCGACTGGCCTCCATAGGTATGTGTAGTATAGTACACGCAGAATGCATCTGTGAGGTGTTTCTGTGGGAGTGAAACTACCTGTCAAGTTCACAAAGTTGGAGAATATAGGTTAGGAATTGACTGTTTGTTGCTGTTTGCCATGACGTGTTGTATTAGGGAGGGCCACAGACTCAGGTCATGTCTGGGTAAGATGTGAAACTCAGTGTGAAACGTCTAGGAGCCAATATAGAAACTCTTTTATTCATTCAGGGGAAAAAACAGATATTTGCTTTCACAGATTTTCCACAACGTCCATGAGTGCATTAGGATAAAGTCCAGCTATTCAATTGTGAATTATAGCTCCATGGAAGAGAGTATTGAGTTGAAAATGTTTTTCTCTGTTCTGGCTGCTCAGTTTGAAAGATGATATGACACTGTTGGTGAAGGTCATTGGACTGAGGGAGGATTTCCAGAGCGGTGACATGTTAAAACACAGACAGGAACAACTCAGCTGATAAGGGCCTCGACTAACGGCTGTTATCAACGCCATTAGCAGAACAGTTATTTTAAAGTGATTTGGAGAATAAGCATAAATTACAAGAACACAACCATTTTTCTTTAGACATAAATGGTCCGCCTTTGCAGTGGAACACGGCCCAAAACAAATGTTTTTTTTTTTCTTCCAGTCAATAACTCCTGCTCTCTCTTTCCAGCCAGACACAGTGTGTGTGTGGGTGCTCAGGAGGGGGATGGGGTTGTTCAGGCTTTCTGATGCTGGGCTGGACCCGGTATAGGATTTCTTGGGGGTTGTACCTGCGAGCGGCATAATACCCATGTGATGAATGAGACCACTGTTGTGGCCTGATTGCCAGACGCTACTCACTGCTCCCTCATGAGCCGGTGTGATTACCCGTCTCCCGTGAGGCTGCTGCTTTCCCAATCTTCCCAGTAATCATCTCATCTGAAGCACACACCTCCACACATTCTCCTCTCGGTGACTTCCCTTCCCACTTTAGCACCAGCCATAACATTGGACTAGAAGAATATTGCATGGATAAATTGATGAAACTGAAGCATAGAAACCATCCGAGGTGAGGTGGAACAAGAGACGAATTGCTTGTTTTTATCAACAGTGCTGTCACAACATGCTGCGTATGGGAGGGGGCTGAGCAGATGTGTAATTTTCCTTAAAGGATGAAAAGGAAGGTGAATTCCAGAGCCGACTGTGTGAGAGTTCATCCCTTCTTTACCGCTGTGAACATCAGTTTGAAGAGCATATTGCTCTCAATGGTTAATCTAGGGTGCCTGCCAGGTCATTTCCCAGGATTTTGGCGTATCTCCTGGTGGTCAAATTTAACTAAGTACTCAAGTACTGTACTTAAGTACAGTTTCAATTCAATTTATTTTTTATATATTGTCAAATCAAAACAGAAGTTATCTCGAGACGCTTTCATATAGAGCAGGTCTAGACCATACTCTATAAATAGAGTTTGACATACTTGAACTTTACTTGAGTATTTCCATTTTCTGCTACTTCACACTGCTACTCCACTACATTTCAGAGGAAAATATTGCATTTTTTACTTCACTACATTTATTTGACACTTTTTACATAAAAAAACACATTATATTTTATTCTTATATGCTATGATGCAGTACTATACTTCAAATCTACCCAGTAGTAAGCAGTAAGTATTTACAATTGTGTCCACATTGAGGAACTACAAAATGAAGATGCTCTTTCATGTATGTGTTAGTGACCAAAACGGGATAATATGATATTCTATAGAAATATAACCATTGTACATAATAAGTACTTTTACTTTTGATACCTTCAGTACATTTTGCTGATAATACTTCTACTTAAGTAACATTTTGAATTCGAGACTTTTACTTTTAGACTGTGGTATTTCTACTTTTACTTAAGTAAAGATTCTGAGTACTTCTTCCACCACTGCCGCAACATGTCCTTAACTGAAAAACCGCCTGATCCGTATGTCGCCAGTGCTTATAAATAAAAATAAACATCTGCTGCAGATGCAGGAAACCACTCATAAAGAAAGAGCCACTGCATAAGTAGAGAGCAATTGGTTATAAATTGCAGCACAATAACAGATCTGCCTCTTGCCCCTTCTGTATTTCTGTCATTAACATACAGGCAGCTGTATGCAGATGTTTTCAGACTCTGAATATGAAACACAGTAAACCTTTCATATGAAACCTTACATTCATATTTATGCTTCATTGATAATAATGATTTCTAATGTAGAAACTTCTGATGAGCCTTGTGAAACCAGCCAATTATTATCCCTCCGTGTTATTTTCTTCCATCAGGTCCAAAATCAGGATTTGGATTGATTTCCTCTGGCAAGAAATTAGCAAATTTCCTGTGTTCTGGTTTGTGAGCACCTTGGAACATATAAGGCATGATAAGGCAATGGGAAACAGGTTAAGATTACAAGACTGGAGAGTATTGGGTCGGCGGCGTGCAGTGGAATATACTTAACCAATTTAATATGCAAAAAGCAGGAGCTTTACAAAGCATCACGGGTGCGTGCATGCTTGTGTGTCAAGGACATGTGTGGCTTCTTTAGGAAACACAAGCTATAAATCATGATAATTCAGTGCACCATTAGTGATAAGGCCTCCTAGCGGTGTGTATCTTCATTCAGGTTATCTAACCACAAGGAGGTGTAATTGGATTGGAGGATACTGTGCGAAAGCATCAAAGATTGAGGCAAGCTCTCTGGGTTCGCATCAACTAACCTTAACCCCGATTAAGACTACAAAAAGATGGATCACATGAATGCTGGCTCACAATCTCAGAGAGATTAATACACAAAGATGTCAATAATTGAAACCCGAATTGGCCGTTTTTTGAAATGAAGTCATGGTGACAGCAGGGGAGCCCTCCCTGTTATGTCACATCCAGCTGTTCTTGGACAGTGATTATGTGTTTCAAAAGACACGATATCTCTGCAAGCACTCATGTTGGAGGTGAGAAGAGCATTGTGTCACTCCCTCCTGAGTTTAACGCGGGCCTGCAGACACACATAACACAGTATATACATGCACAAACACGGACATGCTTTTAAGCTTTCAGCATCAATCATCTGACAACCACGTGGGTTTGTATGTCATGGACCTTTTGGCATGTGCTGCTATTCACGTTGTTGGTCATGTTCTCTTCAGCCCACCTGTATTATAAATCACAAAAGAAAAGACACATGAGCCTTGATTAGTGGCGGTGCGCTGCTTCATGACAACTCCAGACATGTTGAGAGTTGCCCTCTTTTGGTTGTTATTCTAGCTTCGTATTTTTAAAGGGTGTGATGTCACCCGTTTTAGATTTGGACAAGAGCAAAGCATCTGGTGTTAATGCTGGTCTAATGGAACTATATAATAACAGGCCTGGAACAGAGAGATGCTCCTCAGCCACTTTTCAAGCGTGCATTTCAGATCTCCATTGTGCAAGCACGATAAATCAGCTCAGCTAATTATTGCACAGCTGAATGAAACAAGTTGCGATATATAGTCTTTTAATTAAAAGGTCTGTCAGAGAGACAGGAAGAGACCTGGTTAGACTCAGATAGAGCTCGCCTAAAATAGTTTATCAATGTTTTCATCCTCAGTAGTTATTTTGGTGAAATCGCAGTCTCCCTCCAAAGTCATTTCATCCACTAAATCCTTCGTGATAAACTGTATTTTAAGTCTGTATTCATCCCACATTCTGGATGGACACATGGAGCAAATTTGCGTAATGATTCCACCTGGAGAAAATGAATAGGAGGCAAAAGAAGGAAGATGAATAATTATGTTCTCTGTCTTTTAATATACATTCACTCAGGTTCAAAGGGACGTGTTTAACTGCACGTCTGGCACAGATGCTGTATCATTGTGCCTTTCAAGGTTAAGATTTCCTCCTGTGTAAACCTTTAAATTATGCACACTGCTGCAGTTACTTGCTCTTTTCTGAGTAATTGGTCTTATTATGTAAAGATAAATCAAGGAGAGGTATTGTTTCAGCTAAATTAAGTGGATGTGGAAGTTGAAATGACCTAGGCACTCTCGCATGTCTGTGCTGAGTTTCATATACAGTATTTAGAATTGCAATAACATTTTTGTTGAGTGATCCCCACTTTCATTTAATAGGCTTTAACAGACCAATTAAAGATTTATAGAAGGAGGATTCAGATGGTGACGTCGGTCTTTCAGCGTCTGTCGATCAGTTGGTCCACCACTTTCGTCCAGGCTGAAATATCTCAGCAAATATGTGATGGATTGTTATGAAACTTTTAATGGGTTTTTATGGTCCCCATGTAGGATGGACTCTCACCTTTGTAATACCCTGACTTTTTCTCTATGGTGCCACCTGTATAGGTACATTTGGAGTTTTAGTGATTAATGTCTTGACAAATATTGGATGCATTGCCATTTAATTTAAAGTGAAAATTTGAATTTGCTTTGGTTTATGACCAAATACCTGCAAAACTAATGACATTCCCATCAGCCTCAGCTGTACTTTGTGTTTACAGCGTGGATGTAGGTTTAGAGCATAGACTGTATATAAAGATGGACGGCATCATAGACAGCTATAGGCCTATTTACAGCAGCCCACTGCTCCTAAGGATGGGTTAAATGCAGAGGTTAAACTTCATGTATGTACCTGTATCCCATAGAATGTAATGTTATATTGCTAAGAAGTGAAAGTCAATTGTTCGTTTCAGTGCAACATGAGTGCCCAGCAGTAAAGCTACGCTTCCGCCATTTTGGACTGAAAGTGACTACCGTATGCTGGTGAAACGTCCGCATAAAAAGTCCCGTATAAAGTAAAACAAAATTATTTCTATTCTGTTATCACATTATACCAAAATGGCCTGTGTTGAACAATATATTATTATAAATATAATAAGCATTTTCAGCCCAAAATGGCGGCAGCTGCTGTTGTAAATAAAAACACCGGTGTTTCGTCTCTGTGCTTCTACTGTTATACTCTTTGTTATACCTTCTAAACATGTTAACTTAAAAGCATGTTAGCATTGATATGACACACTGACATTAGCATTTAGCTCAAAGCGCCACCTCGCAGAGCCGCTACCATGACTTTAGACTCTGGTCCTAATATGTTTTTTTCTGTTATTGTTTTTGTATTAAACTATAAACAGCGAACATGATGAATAATCATAAATCCAGTGGGGGCTAGTGTCATCACATAAAACATATTAAGACAAACATGCTTCATTAAATTTAAAGGGTTATGTCTGGTTCTGATTGGATAAGTTAAAGGGGACATATTATGCTCATTTTCAGGTTCATGTTTGTATTTCGGGTTTCTACTAGAACATGTCTACATGCTTTAATGTTCAAAAAACACATTATTTTTCTCGTACTGTCTTTCTGAATATACCTGTATTCATGCTTTGTCTGAAACGCTCCGTTTAGTGTATTTCAACGGAATGGCAACAGAATTGCGTTGCTAGGAAACAGCTTGGGTCCATGTTTACTTCCTGTCAGCTGATGTCATTCACATGCACTGCAACAGGAAATAAACTGGGACACATTTAGTATATTTACGTTTAAAACTGTGAAATGGTCTAAATATTGTAGATTTGTGACATCACAAATGGACAGAAATCCCATCAGCTTGTTTCAAAAGCACAGTTTCTGAATACGGGTTGTGTGTATTTCTCCATGGATTGAGTGTTTTGATACTTTCACAGTATTTATATATCACTTAAACCTGCTTTATAATATAAAAGACATGAAAATCTCACTTTTTACAATATGGCACCTTTAAGTTAAAGTTAAAACACTCAATGGCAAAAGAAATATTTTGTTTGACGTATATCCAGAGAGACAAATGTCTTGTCCTGTATGGTGTGACTGACTGTTAAGACATGCATGTCATGAGTTGCGTCTCCTACAGTAGTGCAGGAGCCACAAATCAAAGCAGGAATGTGCTGCCCTGTTATTGAAGGAACACGGACACATTTTTCCCTCTAAACTGGATAATGTGTTTTTGCTCTGTCTCTTCCCTGACCCAGTTTGAAATGAAGTGCTAATGTGTTGCTCTTTAACTCTGCTCCAGCTCTGATCAGCCAGGATGTAACAAAAAAGGACAATTTTACTCTGAAGGTAATTTTATAGAGTTTTGGGTTACATACTTCTCCCTGCCAATGAAAATGAGAGCAGAGTCGAGGAGTCTGAAAAGAAAAACACACATTGTGATTGCTATTCTCAACCTCTATGTTTATTTCTGAAACAAGTGTTCCACCAAAGATGAAAGTCAGTTACACTTCAGATACCCTGTAACCACATTTTACAGCATCTCGCTGATGGGATTCTGTGATGGTAAATGTTAACCGTCCTCTTCCAGCTGGATTCACATTGTAACCATTATTTTATGTCGTTCCTCTGACACACATGGCTGCACTGAGTGGGATAAAGCTGGAACTGTTTGTGTTTCATTACAGTTTCTGCCAAGGAGTTGGTGAAGACCTGCTGCGAGACAGGGGAGAAATGGGCTTCAGCTAATGGTCACTGCAACAACATGGAGCCACCCACAAAAGATAGGCACTCCATCTGCTGGTGAGGCCATTATTAAACGCCCACTCACATCATTTAGTTTAATTCTTATAATTAAATACAATACGTGATAAATTATCTTAAATAGTCCTCTGTGGAACAGCAGTCGACTGTTTATCTACCTCATTTGACTAATTAACAAGTTAGATTAGGGATTAAGTTATGCAAAAGATATAATGCCAAAGAAATTACCATTCAGTGTTCTTTGGAAACACGAATCCTCAGAACCCTGACTGGCAAATTAATAAGATTTTGCTTTCAGTTTCTTTGAAAAGTCAGCAGCACTCGTGGGAAGAACAGCCAACCCACTCATTGTTGCAGTCCAAACACTTAAGCAGTCCTTTTCTCCTTTGTGCTTTTCTCTGTCAGGACTGCCCAACAACAGTGCTGCCGTGGTTCCCGGGGAGAAAGTCGGTGTTTGGCTGGAATGAATGCAGCCAGAGCAGGAGATATGTGTCAAGAGGATGCCAACAATAAATGTGGGATCGATTCCTACAAGGCAAGCATCCGTGACCTGACAGCCCCGCAAAGGGCAAACACAGTTCACTGGGTTCACAGTCAAACTTAATAACATTGTAAATTTCAATTTAAGCCTAATACAGTCTGAATTAGCAATTGATGAATGCATTAGTCACTGTAGAATTGAAAACACGTGTAGATGGTTCTGTAGCCAGTGAGAGTCTCTTTTTATTCCAGATATGTCCTCTGAGCATTACTGCTGTGGTGCCGATTCTCTGTTATTCAATTAGTTTATTTCATTTAGGCAAAATAATTCAGGACCAATTTCAACTGAAGATTCCCACAGTCCCAAAGCTTTACTATCAAAGCAGATCAATTGGAAATGTCAGATGTCAATAGTTTGGCCTCTCTGAAATTGTGGAAACACAGACTGATAATTGATGTGGTAAAACAGTAGCAGCGGTAGACACGAGGCTATTATGGCGGTCAATGAGGGTCAAGTCACGGTGACTGTGTAACTCTATCGGGTTCGCCCACATTCCCAAAGCTACTCATTTGCCATCTGACCCGTGTGTTGAAGGATACACCTGCTCAGAGCAGCATGGGGCCATCATCGACTCTATACTGCAGTATATAGCTGTTAAATATCGGTTTCACCACTTTTCTGTAGGACCCCTATAGATTTAGTAATATTATGCCATCTACAACCACAGCGGTCATTACTTCAGATTTATGTTTCGCTACTATGCCCCCATGCACTCTAAGTGGTGATCCTGCTGAGAGCTACAGGGAAGCAGAGTGGGAGACTGTGAGCAAGTGGAGAGTAGTCGCCCCGGATTCACACTTCTAACTATCAAAGTTCATTTCAACAAGATTTCAACAGTCTATCATTACAGCCACGCCAGCAGCTCTGTGAGGCCATTTAGACACAGTGAGCTAAAGGCTAACGTGCTTACAATGAATGCTAACATGCTGATGTTTAGCAAGTAATGTCTACCGTGTTCACCATCTCAGTTGCTTATTAGAACTAAAAGCAAAGTACAGATGAGAATGTCATTAGTTTTGCAGGTATCGATCAGATTTGACCTGATGATGGCACAAGAAGAAAAGTTAAGGGATGACTAACGTAATTACAATTCATCCTGACGGGAACATGAGTTTATGTAGGCTATCAATTGTCATGGTAATCCAATAGTGGTTGCAATATTTCACTTAAAACAACAAAAGCCTGATGGTGGTGAAGTCAAAGGATCACCAAAGTCATTAGGATTAATCTTCCTGACATTAATTAATCTTCCTCTCTACCAAATTTCATCGCAATCCATCCAATATTTTCATTCCCAGGGCGTCAAATACGGAGTCTTTGTTACGCCCGTCAGTGTTCGATACCACCGCACAAGGCACCCTTTAGTGCCGGTATCGAACACACCGGGCATTCCAGTAACGACACAATAAACCCATCCACTGCAACAGAAAACGCTCTGAGAAAGTACGCCGGGATTGTGGTGATGTGTCTAATCTTATAATGACGCCAAGGGGAACTATAGTGGTTTTGAAGCCAAAAATAAAGTGACGCTTAGGGGCGGTATGTAACGAGTTGGGATGAGAACATGTTGCAAATACATGACACTCATGGTGGCGCTAGTGGAAAAGACCTTGCATACAGTATGGGCCACTGAGTGTAGTCTTTTTCATAAAATGCACAGCGGCTACTCTAAAGAGCCATGAATACATGTGTAAAGCCGGACTGTGTGACCTGCAGGAGTGCTGTGACTGCTGCTCTCTGGGGCTGCAGCTCCGC